>OZ026616.1:65062370-65127370 GCA_964020975.1 Hermodice carunculata | reverse complement strand
GATCCATTGCGCGACTATAATTAATACATTCAACATATTCATCGCCAACGATCGATAATATTCATTTCTACGTCAGTAACATTGCCATGTATTCTTGATTGAAAGGACCATAATCACTTCGTATGTTATGACACTGACATACAAACATGCACACGTACATGTTGTATATATAAAGCGCAGATACACAACATTAATGTCAATCATTAAACCTCGCAACTCCGAATGTGAGCAATTGGTTAGAAAAGCAGCGTCACAGCAAGTTATTCCATGGGTATAAATATAATTGCTTGTCGTTTACATGCATTACTCTGGTATACTCAGAGTAGGTTTGCAAGTCAACGGCTTGTCTGTCCCGTCGATTAATGCATGCATATCTTTTACAGTACATTTGCTGTGGTATTTTACCAGTTGAAAGTATCCAACGCACCGAAAACGTTATAATTCTGGACTTTTGTAATTATACAATAGATTGGGGAACTTTTATTTCGCCTGTGACTAACTTGTTATTCTTGTTAATTTTCAACAGAAATTCCAGCTGGAACACTTAGTATATTGATTTTTCGGGAAGTGATCAAGCTAAATATCACTGCATTATAACGGGGATAAAGGAATTCGCTGAGTCCTTGTTGCTAAGGGTGGCGATATCCCACGGTCGGTAACTGCTTCTGTGATTCAATAATGAAGCAGTGCAAGCTATAATACGGAATGCAAATAGTGACCTATACACAAAATAAAAGACGTCTGACGAGGACAAGGATATAGGAACAGGAGGGGTGGGATGGGGGTGAGGGTGAGGGTCGTTGCGAAATGCAATACTAGGTCACTGTGACAGAGGCTATCTTACTTATCGTCAGAATAAACGGTTACTAACGTTCAGTGACTCAAAATTAACATTTGATGACTGTTTTTTACAAAATAAGGAAGACGTGGACAAGCTATAAGAATTTTATATTTTTGAAATCATCTATTGTGCTTCAACAATGTTTGCGGTACTATCCCTGTCATTGTTAATGTGCGAGCACCACCGAAACATTCATTAAACCAATCATGCCAATGGGATATATTTTTCTGTCTCGTGTATAAAAACCGTCTTTACGTTCATTTGCGTTAAGAGTTTGTTAAAAGCAAATGTGGTGTTTTTCAGTTTGCTTGTTTGTCAGTCTTTATTATCATCATTATTATTATCATCATAATCATCATTTTCAAATTTGTTTACTTTGGCACAAAATCAAAGATCCTTGAGGTTTAATGTAACTATTGTTCTCTGTTCCCGGAAAACAAACGTCAATGGTTCAAAATCCCATAGAAGAAACACTTTTGCGGAATCTGATAATAATAGAAACAAGTATGTACGGAACCAAATAATGTAAGGTACAGATGTGTCAAACAGGGTTCAATGATTTAGATCTCGCCCTAATTTGATATGAACAACAAGCTGATTACTTTGTAATGCGACATGCCTCAAATTTTCAGGCGATACGATGCAATTGTATTTTAGATGTGAGCCTGGCCTACATTTATGTAGGTCATTACTGACATATCTTTTGTTTCAGCAATAATTATGTATTGCTGCAACTAAACTGAACCGCATTTCTCTACAAAATAGAACTCAACCACATCTTTAGCACTGTCCTTGATCTCAATATCGTCCAAGGGTCCCTGCGTGAGAACCTGTCTTTTCTTTATCTTACAATGTTTTCTCCCCCAGAATGTCAAAAATCTCTTGTCTCTCAGACATCTAAATATTCAAAATGTTTGTAAGCGCACATGTGGACATACCTCTAAGTACAGATAATAATTTGGAAGAAACTATTTAATAAAATATGAGAATACCATTTAGAAAAATACCGCGAATACAGCAAGACTTTCGTCTTTTTTTCAAGAAACTGGGTACTGGCACACGTCGACGATTCTTGAAGAACTGAAACATCTCTTGTCGCTCAGACATCTCAATATTCAAAATGTTTGGAAGCGCACGTATGGACATACCTCTAAGGACAGATAACAGTTTGGTAGATACTGTATAATAAAATATAAGAATATAATTGAGAAAAATACCGCGAATATAGCAAGACTTTCGCGTTTTTTCAAGAAACTGGGTACCTGGCAGATGATTCTTTAAGAAATGAAATATACAGTTTCCATGAAGAAAGAGTGAAACATGCTGTTTCCATGATGGATGAAACATAATTTCACTGCAACAAGGGGCCCATGGACCTAATGTTCTGCTGGCACCGCGGCTATATTGCATCAACATCTTCATTTCAAAGTTCTGAGTCCTCAAGTGGCTTCTGAACGTATAAAACTCGTGTGGTTTAAGTGTCTGACTTATCCCCCAGTGGACACTTTGTTCCACATGTAATCATAGCTTATGTGTGCAATTCCTATGGTGGATATTGTTGCATGTGCCAAGACAACAATGAGTGAGTCCTGAACTTTATGTCCCCACTGACCTCCGGACATAAGATCAAGGTCACCAAAATTAAGATTATGTAATGAAATCACAGGGTATGCATTTATAATGCATGTACATCTAGAATCATCATGGTCTCATTCTTTCCTATGATAATATATTATACTTGTATCAAAAACACATTTCCTGATATTTTGTGTTGACTTAAAGGTGGCGCTACCAGTATCACGATACTTCCAACATTTTGCCTTCCCAACATTCTCACCCCATGTCATCGAGTTTCACGACAAATTAAGGACCCTAACAATGTTCGTATTTTTTTTCACTTTTATTCCATCAGTGATCTTTAAAAAGTAGGTTAAAGGTCATTCATCGAATATAAAATATCAATACTCATGCATAATGCATATTTTGTGTCAATTCAGTAACCCTAGCTCACTTATATCTATACTCTGTACTTCTTAGTTGTCAATGAAATACGTAATTGGTATCTTAACTGTAAAAAAAAATTCATGCATGATCATAATACTGAATTGATTGTGCTTTTTACACCTATAGCAATAGTTCCATTAAAAAATCGCCGGTAGTGTCACCAAGACTCCACGCATCATAATTTTTTTCTGTATGATATTCACATAATGGTAAAATGCATATATGTTCACATGTAAAGCTGGAATGACCATCACAAGAATATAATTTCCCGAAATGTATTCCCTCAGTGACCTTGAGAAAGTAGGTCAAGGTCACCCTTACTGTCTAGTATCGTACTATCAGACATGATAGTCATGTGCTGTGACATTTGATTAAGTTAGCCTGTTTATTTCCTATGATAATGAATTTCATAGGTCTGAACACATATTGGCTCATGTTTTCCGTTCGCCTTTAGGTGGCGTCACCGACACTATTCGGAATGCACCCATTAGCTTCCCAAACGTTCCCACCAAATTTCATATAGATCCATCGCAAGTCAAGGACACCGGAGTATTTTCAATGTTTTCACTTTTTGGTCTGTGTATTACGTAATCCTGTAGGTGGCGCCGCTAATAACGAAAGAAACCTAGATTTTCATTCATAGAACATTTTCCAAAAAGTCAAGAGGCTAAATTTAAAATTGTTGAGGCTATCGTGTTGACAAGCAATTTTTTTACCGATGGACGGATGGACGGAATGGCGGCCAGCCGGACATGAGTGATTGCATAAACTGTGCGACCCATGGTCAGCAGAGCAAAAAAAGGGTGCATTATTTTGTTTTAGTGAGGAATAAAAGTGTTACGTTGAAAAAGAATATAAAAATATTATAGACCACTGGCAGAGGGGTATGCTGCATCCTCTGTTAACGATCTTTACAGACATATTGATCCATGGGCATTTGTTCAGAACCGCAGAATAACATCATTTATCACACAACAAAGTGTTGTTAAAACCTTTACACAAAGCGTACGGAAGCTTACGAATGGTTCATCTCTGCCTGCTACGTTTATGAGCTGACCCTTTAAGTATTTCTATTACCAAGTCTAAACGTTTACCTTATAATCTATAGCGACTGATTGTAAAGCTATGTAATATGCTGCTCAATAACAACACACTTGACGGGCCGCTTTGACCCAAAAGACTTTTCACCTCGTAATGAAAACATACCTCGGCAATTTGCCTTACATACGTGGTATATTTTATTACATGTGACATAACTTGGTAAATGTAAAGATTTTCTTTTTTTTTCTTTTTTTTTTTTAAATCTGTAAATGAACAGTTCATGAAATGAAAATACTGGACATTAATCACCAGCGCAAAGCAGCAGGCGCAGCACGAAGTGCATCAAAAATGGAGTCAGTCAGGAATACTGGTCCCGGCCTAAAAACGGTTGGCAGATGACAACATAAGATGCAGAATCATATAAGACACACAGAAATAACAATTTAAAAAGCTATATGAATATCGATGTATTTACCGGCGTTTTCTTCCTGAATGTTTCCTTCTGTACCTTGGGTTGACCAGGAAGGTAACTTTGCCAATGACCGGAAGCTTGCCGCTCGGCTCCAGCTGCGAATCCTCCGTTTGCATAATCAGCAAGGAACGTTTCGATGATTTTCCGCTGCTCCTTACGAAGGCACGATCCCTATCAGGCAGTTGCTGTACCTTGTATACATATTTATAAAGACGCCATATTCACGTGCATTCCAAATCCTCAATATTCAAATCAAAATCACAAGGCTCAATTAGAAAAGAATATCCACAAACTGAAATGCAGTGATCTTTCGTATATTTTTTCGCCATGCTTATCAAAATCGATCGTTTGAAAATATCCAAGATTATTTTCAGATCATAATGTTGGCATCTTTATCGTTGCTACCACAGCCCTTATTTGGAATCACATCAAGTTGTAATCCACGTTATCGATAAATGATCTCACATAAGCTCCTTAACCTGATGAATTATCCGATATTTATGTAAAACTTGATTCAGCATTGGATAGTTCTCTTCTACACTAATGATAACAGCACGAGGCTACCGAATTTCTGACACTTGTCGTCTTAGGAAAGAAATCGTTATGCCACTTATTGCTTGAAATTCATGTGTGGAATTCGGAATCTGTAATTGGTGCAATGCAAGTTGGTGACGTCCTAACAATAAAAACAACACAGTCAACAATGCGTTTGTATTATGCCATATTGTTAGAGCTAATAAATGTCAATGTTAACACAGGACACAGGGCGACGGTATTTGATATTCTGCCTTGAAGGAAAAACACTTCTGTTTCTCTGGCGGACAGTTCAAGAGGTTTGTGGTAGCCACACTGAAAGGTCCAATACGTACCATGCTTTTGACATGGCTTGCTTTTAAGATCAAATTCTGCATTGCACCGGTAGCGCAGTTATACGACATTGTTTGCAATATGGCTTAATTGATTCCCATATCAGATTTACATGCTAATGGGGACCCTAATATTTTGACAACGGCTTTTCACACTTATTGACTTAACTCTTTGTCCGCTTGACAAAAAAAAAATGCTCTGCTCATACCGCCAAACGCGCACTGAGGAAACGTGTAGACTGCAGTCTAGAACCCGACAATAAAAGAGTTAATTGGTACATCGTTAAGGTACCCAACTACTGTGCCAATACTCAGAATAAGCAGGTTGAATTGCACATAAACATTAAATTCCTGGTATATTTATTAGGGCACAAACTATATCCAGGTTTGGCTTTAAACTTAAAAAAAAAAAAAAAAAAAAAAAACTGTAATGGAAAACACGTTTTGGGAGGACACTGAATGTAGATAGGCACAACGAACTTCGTTGATTTATCCATCTTAGCACATAAAGGGTAAAAGATCTTTCGTGGTGGGTTGATCACAGATAGGTCTGCATTTTGGGTTTGAGTGAACAGACCACGTGTACCCTTGCGTCACGGATTGGACTGAGCCAACAACATTCAGTGGTACTCTTCCTCCTACCTATAGGCGGCTAATTATTAACGTTACTTGTATGCATAGGGCAGACCAATGTACACAAAATATACGTCAACTCAGAAGTGGGTAACACTTTTGCCAAAGGTACCCTGCCTGGGTCACAAAGAGGACTGAAAGAAAAGGTAATTATCACATGACCATAAAAAGGATGGCATGACAGTTACAGCTCACCCACGAAGTAAAATGTGGCCACTTTTTCTGCCTACTTCTTATTACCTTTAAGAAGAAACAGCGCCTGTCGGAAAGCCAACGGAAGCTTATTGAACGAGACTATGATTTTCCTTTGTTACCTTATTGACAAAGTCTAAGTGAAAACGTTGACGAAGGCATTTGACGATTGGGTGCTTTTGATAGACATACGTGTACTTAAGGTTTGAAATGCTAAGCTTACTGAGCCACTGATACGTGCAATTTTGGTACAGAGACCCTGGGGAAGTGTTTTAGGGTTTTGGTTGTTTCAATTAAAGCCTTGATATTATATTTTCTAAATGGTAATATAGCCACAACACATTATAACCACTTTATTTCTGTCTATTTTGTTTCTATTTTTTCAGCTTTGCTTACGTATCAGGCATGCGAATAATTGATGCTGCATATATTCCGTATAAGACGCAGATCAAGACATTTTTTAAAATATCCCACTTAAGTAACAAACAGCAACAACTGCGACGTCAAAGGAAACATTGAATTCCTGCTACGACAGCAAAATGGCCACCATTCTACTCTGCAGTTGAGAAAAAAAATGGAACTTCGCGTTCTATTTGAACGTCAAAAAATATCTAAAGCTTAAGGATATCACTTTAATTGAAGTATACAAATCTATGTTTTCACTGCGTTGATGTCTCATTATAAAAAAAAAAAAAAAAAAACAATAAACAAAATAAAATTTCGCCACCTCCACCACTTTTGTGCACCACACGTTGCCAATGATATATTGTAAATAAAAACAACATTCTATTCTATGTTTGGGGGTAAATCATTATTTTCTAGATTGAATTTCAAAAGTAGTTACCCACTGTAAATCACATGACCTAAACATAGCTACAGCTCAACTGTGACGCCCCTGCATTAGTGACGCAGTGCATTAACATTATAGACAAAATTAAATGTGCGCCTGGGATGTTTGATTGTACGTCACACGTGACGTGGAACAACCACGACGAAAATAAACAAACATGGCATACCAGGTCGGCGTTGAAAGTAGGCCTACGGCATATATTTTGCGTGGAATACCCAATTATACATAGAATAAATAACATGTTGGATGGCTGGAGAGTGAGTCACTGTCTTTTATCTCACTCCCGATCGCTGTTGGTGGAGAAACAGTCAACAGCGATTGCAATCGAGTGAGAGAAAAATGGTAGCTCACCGACAGCCATGTAAAATTCTCTATTTACAGCCAAGGATCGACTTAAGCATAGATAAAATTTCTTCTAATGGCACACCAGTGCTTGGTAGAAACATGGGATTATTTTCAACACAAGATGAAAAAAGACCCAAATCTCCGCAACAGATCCACGTCATGGTGTGCTGCGAGTGTACTCGCACGCGAAGCCTTGAAATAAGAATGTAAAAATTGTAAGCATGCAGCCCGTGAAATTAAACTTTCGCAAGAGTGCTTCCCTTTCTCCTTTGAAAATAATGCATAAAAAATGTCTGTATGCACAGCTACTTTGCTTGGGATTAGTCCTAGGCCAGATAGGGGGCTAAACCAGTCTGATACTGACCGCTGGCAGTTGTTTTCATTGTTTCGGTGCTCTAAGCCTCTATTATGTATGTGCACACTCTTCTACTTTTCAACAGTACACAATCCTTGCCTGCAGTCGACAGGTTTCACTTTATCGACCAGCTCTCCCTTCAACTGGCCACTCAAATGTGCACCTGCTACCAGACAATAATAGTTTGAACCCAACTTTTCACAGTGAAACAGCTGCCTCGCTTAAAAAGTTGAGGGTTGCCTTCAGGATCTCATTTTTGATATGTCAACTTCTCATTGTATTTTACAGGGTGCAACAACAGTTTTGTTCTATAATAAAGGCAAGAGAAGCAGTTCTAACACTTTTGTTTTCATTCCAGTTGTAAGTTGTCTTGTGGTAAAGTTTATAATTGAAGGATTTCTTGAAGTCGTGCCAAGCTGAAGTTCAGAAACGAGGAAATGATATATGCCTTCTGTTAGGAACATCCTGTAATTTTCCACAGACATTAGGGCTTTGTTGGTATTAACAATCATGATCCTTAAAATAACATTTAAGTCAACTGCTCCACCTTTATTCTTATGTTTTAACCAACTGGGATTTGGCATCACGCAAACCATCGATAAAATTAAAGCAAGTGATGTAATATATTGTTCCAGCCAAACATACGAACCAGCTGAGAAACACAAATTGTGTGCCTTTTTCTAATTCATCAGGTAGTTCATCAGTAAAGAGTTCGGACTGCGGAATAGGGTAATGACTACTAGGAAGTGGTTCAAGACAAAAAGACACAAATACAATGCTTCCTTTCCAGTATCAGTGCGCGCACAGATAGAAAGAAAGTGGGAAATGATATTACTATGAGCATATTTATTTTCCTGGATTGCCTAATAGTTTACATAAACTAATCTGGAGGTTCTCCAGACACATAACACACACATCAGTATATAAATACACACAGGATAGACATATAATACATATTCATAACAATTCTTAAGACTTTGTTATGCGACATGTCTCCTTCGCAACCTGTAGGCAACCATTAACAGGCTGAGAAGAATTCATGTTAAAAATCCTCTGCTGCTTCCAATGTAAGTTTGCACAGCGGAGAAATAAGTTCGTTTGACTCGACATCCGGATCAGAACTTCCCCTAAGCATAAGCTGAAGCATACAATTTTCGTCAAAGGATAGGATGAGAGATGAGCTGACTCCAGGGGCCACGATTAAGGAAACAGTTTGTAGAACGGTGGTTCTGATGTCGGAATAACGAGGAAAGCAGAGGAAAAAATGGTTAATATTTTCATTTCCGATTAGACAGGAACAAGTCGGATCGGTAATAATATTAACTCGCTACAAGTGTTCATTCAATGATGAATGACCGAGTCTTAATTGAGTATGGCATATATTTGGAAAAAGCTGCCCTTGTTGAAAAGTAGGAAGGGGAACTATCTTCGAATAATAAACACTTGAGTTTGATTTTGAATAGGGATAAGTAGGGAGATTGACGAATGTCGATTGGTATTCTGCAACTGGATTGTCAACGGAAGAAGTTTAAAGATTCTTTGAAACGATGTGTTCTTAATTTAATTTGTCTCAGATAATGGGAAGTTCTTAAGATACGACCAGTAGTTGTTTCAGAAGAAAAGGGCACCAGGTGAGACAAATATGACGGAACGTGTATACTGTACATTTTATAGAACATGACAAGCTTAAAATATGTCCTAAGGGTGGTTAGCGATTCCATACCGAGATTAGCGAGTAGATGAGCGCGATTTGTGTGACGCAAAGCGCCTGTGCACGTCCTCGCTGCTTGATATTGGACGGGTTCTGGCGTATCTGATAAGGTTTGACCACAATTGTCGAACAAGGCACCACCCTACTCTAGTATAGGATGAATCACTGACTAACACAATTTACAAAGAGCATTTTCTGGATAATTTATATTTGAAACGCTTGAGAAGTGATATCCTTCTGCCAGCTTTATCTGTGATTCGCAAAATATGTTCCTTCCAATTAAAGTTGGAACACAGAGTGATGCCAAGATGTGTATGGTTGGTGCCATCTGGAATTTCATTTCAATTTAGGTACAAAGGTCCATGAAATGGTTTGTTTCTCCTGGAAAGGATAAACGAAAGAGATTTTATGGAATTAAAAGTTACTTTCCAAAATCTGTCCCAGATTCCAACATGATCCATATCTGTGTTCAACATTAAAGTAGAGTCTGTGGGATTTCTTACAATTTCTAGAAAGGAAATGTCGTCAGAAAATAATCAGATGTTAGTAATATTATCCACCACGTCCTTGACACAAACCGAAAAAGAAGAAAAGAAGTGGGCCCAGTATGGACCCCTGGGATACACCTGCTTCAACAGGGAGCCAACTCAATTCTTGTCCTTAAATAACAACCCGTTGAAAGCATTTTTATTTGTGGAAGGGACGTATTGTTTGAGAGACGTCATGAGTAAATCGTACCAAAATGAGAAAATATCATCGACATCATCGAAAATGTTAAAAGCCACGTCCCAAGGTGCGGTAGTCAAGGACTTATTGAGCGCGTCAAAGTCTGTCAGGAATCGATTTGTTTAAAACTTGCCAATCAAAGAGCATTTTCATGTCAAAAGAAACTATGAATTGCATTTTGCGCCCTGAATGTTTTGTCAAAAGTTAGTAATTACCTTCAATACCTCTCAAAAATTAACGCTACATTTCAAACTTAAGACAATTGGCGTGAACATATACTGATTGCATAACAGCAAAGGTATGTGAACAACACGTGCTAAGCTGACATTCAGACGTTGGTTAAAACATATTTTATTCAAAAGTAATAACAACAAGGAAAGATGATTTGCTGCATAGCAAATCAATGTGTGTGTCTTCAAAGCATATTGGTATGGCATTGTATAACTATTCCATAACACAGGGATAGAAGTTGGAATGGCGTCTCTATCTTTTATTGCTTTGAAGTTATTTAAGATTGAAAGTTTCTAATGGTGCTATTTAGCATAATTCAAATTGCTACAACTTTTATTTTTGATTCATCAGGGGCGCAATGGTAAACAACCCCCTACAAGAAGTGGGAATGACATCTCTATCTATTATAGTGTTAAATATGTTCAAGATTGAAAATTTTGAATACTGCTAATTAGCATAATTTAAATTGCTACAACTTTTATTTTAGATTCATTACATGTGCAATGGTCAACAGCCCCAAAGTAAAAGTTGAAATGACATCTCTATCTTTAATAGTTTTATAAGATATTCAAATTTCAAAATTTCAAATGCTGCTAATTAGCATAATTTAAATCTTGAACAACTGTTGTTTTAAATTCATTGGATGCGAACTGGTCAATAACCCCCTAGTAAAATTGGAATGACATCTCTATCTATTATACTTTTGAAGATATTCAAGATTTAAAATTTCAAATGCCCCTAATTTGCATAATTTTAAACATTTTCATTCCTCTGTATAAAACGGTCAAACTCCTTGTATGGAGGTACAATCATGCCAAGTTTGGCGTTTCTATGTATAATAGTGTCCGAGAAAAGTGTCGGACAAATTTGCTGGTAAAGAAGAAAGAAAGAAAGAAAGAAAGAACTCGAGGAAAAACAGAAAAGTGTGTTGACACACACACTTTAATTAGGAAGAAGGGCTACACCCTATATTAATCCTTCTTGCTGGAAAAAGACGGAAACACAGGACAGACGTTACAAGACGGTTAAGGCCGGGCGCCTATCGAGACCAGCATGCGTGCATGGACCCGGGAGGTTATGGCAAGCCAACAGGGCCATAACGCATAGGACTTACGCGTAGCCGAGCCTCCACTACACGTAGTCGAGGCTCGGCAACGCGCAGTCTAGCCAGCAAATAAAACTAGGAAAGATGATTTGCTGCATAGCAAATCAGTGTGTGTGTCTTCAAAGCATATTGGTATGGCAATGTACAACTATTCCATAACACAGGAGTAAAAGTTGGAATGGCATCTCTATCTATCATAGCTTTGAAGTTGTTCAAGATTTAAAATTTCTAATGGTGCTAATTAGCATAATTTAAATCTTGAACAACTTTTGTTTTAGATTCATTAGGTGCGCAATGATCAATAACCCCCTTGTAGAAGTTGGAATGACATCTCTATCTATTATACTTTTGAAGATATTCATGATTTAAAATTTCAAATGCCCCTAATTTGCATAATTTTAAACATCTCCATTCCTTTGTATAAAACGGTCAAACTCCTTGTATGGAGGTACAATCATGCCAAGTTTGGAGTTTCTATGTATAATAGCGTTCGAGAAAAGTGTCGGACAAATTTGCGGGTAAAGAAGAAAAAGACAGAAAGAAACAAACAAACAAAGGAACAAAGAAAGAAAGAAAGGAAAAACAGAAAAGTGTGTGTTGACACACACACTTTAACTACATGTGCATGTACCTGTGAACTGAGACATGCACTATACTGACTCAGGGAATGGCTATGAAGAACAGGCTTCATCTCACTGGTTACAAGAAAACAAAGACATGAAAGTGTCCAGTGAGATGACACAAATCCACACACTTTTTCCAAATTCACCAAAATGTGAAAACAGTCATTGGGGACTATAAGCTCTGTATGTAGTCTGTTTTGAACAGAGGGTACACTCTGCCAGGCTTGTTCTGCCTAGAAGTCCAGTCCGTCTGATCCCTTGGGACTGATGGAACTGATGAGCCCAGCACACTCCTAGCCTCAGGGTAAAACAGACCAGCTACCAAGACACTCTGACTGGTCAGGCTCAGTCATGGTGTACTTGCAGCTCTGTCCAGCATTAGTGTAAACATGCAGCAGATATGTTTCTTGCATGAACAGAAAGAGATCCTCTGTATGTTATTGAGAGCCTCATTACACAGTTGCTGGGAGTCCCCCCCCCCACCGCAATTTGCCACAAGACCCAAACCTTCCAAAGCGTACACTCAACATGCATGGACAGAAAGCTGTGAGACAGGTACAAGCTAATTAATTATGAATGTAAAATGGTTGCCTGGCACCATAGAGGTCAAGCAATAGGTCATACAAGAGGCAGTTGAAAGCATGCATGTGGATTGGGGAGAAATTTGGTGAATTTAGCGTACATTAAAATTCCCCAAGTTTTGTTTGTGTGCTGCAATAGTTTGGAAAATATGGAGCTTTTAAAATTTTAAATGCCCCTAATTTGCATAATTTTAAACATATTCATTTCTCTGTGTAAAACGGTCAAACTCCTTGTATGGCGGTACAATCATGCCAAGTTTGGAGTTTCTATGTATAATAGTGTCCGAGAAAAGTGTCGGACAAATTTGTTGGTAAAGAAGAAAGAAGAAAGAAAGAAAGAATTCGAGGAAAAACAGTAAAGTGTGTGTTGACACACACACTTTAATTACAGTTTCCACTACGCGTAGTAGAGTCTCGACAACGCGTAGTCGAGCCAACCAATAAGATCACAGACTCCACTACGCGTAGTCGAGCTAACCAATAAGATTACAGTCTCCACTACGCGTTGCCGAGAAAATGTTCTTCTAGAACGCGTCGCCGAGCCTCGGCGACGCGTAGTGGAGAAACTATGCCTCCCATAGTGTGTAACCAAACTATCCAATCACTGATGCTCTTGTAAACTGTATTAGACCTGTTAGACTAAGCGTTGAGAAATAACTGGTCTCGACGACGTAAATGATTGGTTTGCTTTTCTTCAGCCAAAGGTGCCATGAGTTGCTCGACTATGCGTAGCCGAAGCTCAACTACGCGTACTGGAAAACATATTCTCGGCAACGCCTATTGGAGACTGAAATCTGATTGGTTGGCTCGACTACGCGTAGTGGAGGCTCGGCAACGCGTAAGACCAATGCGTTATGGCCCTGTTGGCTTGCCATAGGAGGTGACACAGCCCAGACTGAACAAAAGGAAGGTTGACTCCACAGTAGCGCAACACTGATAGAAGACGTTGATAGCAAGGTCAATTTTAAAATGTGCTCAGCTGAGCTTCAGCTTCCGGTACAGCTCAAACTGAGCTTAGAAGAGCAAAGGAAAGCTGGTGTGAGCTGAATTAAACTTAGAGTTGATAGTATGACTCAGAACTTAATTTGGTTTACGAAGACATTCATTTTTAACCTAGCACGTATGCGCGTGTGAGGCTTAAGTGTCATAAACAAAATCAAAGGACACAATGTTACAGGCCAAACACAAAGAGTATATGGATGCAACTGACACTGTGATCCAGATATTTATATAACTGTCACCTACTTACTTGACCTATATCTTAAATCTGATATACGGCCAAGTTAGGTTTCATATCAGTTATGGCATGCTCTGTCCGTGGTACGGCGCGAGATTTGGCCATGGAAGCATGCTGTGCACCACGATTTGCTGCGAGCTTTGTGGTGCGCAGCTTGCTGAGGTGGCCAAATCTCGTGTACCACGGCAGAGCATCGCATGGCGATTTTATCTCATATTCGAGGCAAGTAGTTGACATAAAAAAACACAAATAAACGAACAACAATAATTGCTGAAGATTCATTGGCTTTTATGGTCTTTTGGGGCATTAATGCCGCTCTTATGGAAGATAAATCCCCTTCAATAGCAAAACGTCGTTTATTCGCATTACCATTGTTTTCGTCTACTGCGACATGGAAACAAGGCTACCGTTGTACACAACTTTCGTATGGCATGGTGTGACGTGTCGCGACACACACCGTGGTATACGAAATGTGGAGCACGCCTTTCAACCAATCAGCGTGTTCTATTTGCCTTGATTATAAGATAATGAATAATGTCAAAACGCAAGAAAGTGCTTGCCCAGATATGAATAGCACATAGTCATAGATCCATGACCTTGCGACGTACCTTTACTTCTTGACATGTATTCTTTGTGATATGCCCCTGTGCTAGGTTTCTCATGTACTTATTAACGTTAATAGGTCCATGGGTTTCTTGAAACAAAGTCAAAGACGACAGAAGTTGTAGCCTACACATATGCATAAGCATAATCGATTGCTTACCCACTGACAGTAAAAGATAATGTGTGCGTTTACCAAGTATAATGCAAAATTAAAGTCATTAAAATTCAGAAAATGAAAGCAGTCTTGGTGAACAAATTTGTTAGAGGTTTACCTCGGATACGTTTCCAGGGAGTTTGAGGTAAATCAAGCCACCACTTTTGAAGAAACATATAACTTTTAACATTACAAAAAGCCGCCCCACAAAAACATCATGAAACTTTTCTTAACAGTTGGGCCTCTTCTGTGGTACAAATTAAGAATTTTGTGTCCCCAGAAGCGCCCGCTCGTTACTTGGAAGCAATTAGCCATTCGGTACGAGGGCAGAATTTACCCCCCCCCCCCAAAAAAAAAGAAAATAATTATAACAGAAACACAAAATTAATGAACAATCACTGTAACGTCACTACTGAATAAAAGTTGAAGAGATCCACCCAAGACAGATCCTCACTACTTAGACGTTTCAAATTGAAAACGGCGGCCGCCACGGTTACCTTCATGTGTCACATTCGGCCTGCACGTGTGAACGCCGTGTTTGTAACGGGGCGTGAGGAAAAAATCATGTTCTTTTTGTCTTTCTCGGCCATCATGAATATGACGTCTTATGTCAAGACCCACAACACTCATGCCACTGACACCAAGTAAGTATAATCCACACATGTTTTATCGAATTTCATCATTTGTACCCGCGTACGCAAAACTCATATTAAACTAATCTTTTCCGTTGTCTTATGCTAAGACCCACAACACTAATGTCACTGACACCAAAGTAAGTATAATCCACATATATTTTACCTGTTTTCATCATTTGTACCCGCGTAAGGAAAAATCATATTAAACTAATCTTTTCCGTCAAGAATCCTACAGCTAATCCAACAAAAGCAGGAAAACTTTACACATTGCAGCGCTTGTTGGAGAAGTGGGGCGAGTGCGAACTGCAGACGAAAATTCAGCTACATATATATCACAGGTGTTTATATGGTGCAATGGAAAGCAAATAAATGCAAAGTTAAAAATTCGTCCCCCTCCCCACACACAAACTAGGCTTGAAATAACTTTAAATTTATATATTCCCATTTGGTACTCAACTTGTATAAAACAGACTTTTTTTCTGGGGCTAACAGCCTCCAGAAGCATGATACAGAAAATGAATTTTTCAGTAATTGACTACTCCAGCAAATGTAGCAGTGTTAAGTTTTATTGAGTTTAACATCCGATAAAACAGTAAAACCAACAGAACCATGACAATCCTTTGTTCAGCTTTTTTATTACACATGACGTAACTGATAGTTGTGTATGAGTGCGTCTATATCATAAAATAACAATGATCCTCACCCTTTAGGAAATAAACACAATTGTAATTGTGATAAAAAAAACACGAAAAAAAACCCAAAAACAAAAAAAACCCCCAAACAATAAAACAAAAAAAAAAAAACAAAAAAAAACAAAAAAAACAAAAAAAAACAAACAAACAAAAACAAACAAACAAACAAAACCAAGCCCACTCTGATTTGTAGGCCTATGTCTCTTACTCTGCAAGATATATAGAAGGAGAGTAGACGGGTAAAATAAATATACCTCGACAACCTTGTGCTAACCAAGGACCATCACATTGCGCAATATCGAAGTGCTGCCTGGTGCACTAATTGTGTTCCGGTGCCAAATGAACAGTAAAATTCACTGGAGGCCGTCTGACCTTGGAAATTAGCTTAAGTATCTCCTGTGCACTGTCAGCCTAACCGTTGCAGGGTATTTAGTCTTTCTTAAGACCCCCCCTTTTTTTTTAGTTAATTCGTTATAAAACAAAATAGGTAATGAATATTATAAATATAAATGAAGGGGGCGGTCATCCCGTCGAGCTAGAACAAGCCGGGCTAGACAGCGAATCGACCCTGGAGAGGAGTGCCAGAAAAGCTCGTGGTTCTCCGACACTGTTGCCCGGCCGTAGACCTGCTGGAACACTTGTCATCAAAGTGTACCTGCATGTTTTGGGTGACTGTTGCCTGGCCGGTGTGTTTTTCGACCAGCACCACAGCGCCACCGGTAGGATGCGACCGGAACTCTGCGGAAATTAAAACACCCTTTCTTCATTCCGCTCCAGGACTGCTTCGCTGCCTAGCTGCTTGTTCTAGCTTATTCTAGCTTGACGCTATGACCCCCCCCCCCCCTTCATTGAATTTTATAATATTCATCAGCAATTTTGTTTTATACCGAATTAACTAAGAAAGGATCTTAAGAGAGACTGCAGGATATTGTAATGAAGTGCAATAGTCACGTCCCAGCCCAGCCGGTTCTGGGTTTGAAAGTGACTGAGAACGTATTTTGCCATGGACACACAAATACGATGCCACAGAAGACCACCGCCATGCCAAATATCAGAGATACTAAAATATTATAATTTTATCACTAAAATATTAGAATTCCTAACAATGTCCCAGTGATCTTGTGGATTAGGTCAAGGCCATCTGTATAAAAATAACGAGTTCCAGACGTATTCCTTTACCTTTTGAAACAATAGTCTGTATCTGGGTTAGTTCTAAATTCATCTGAAGGAAGTGCTGCCCGTCCTGTTCATGGTTGACCGCTCACATCTTGTGGTCACATTCCAAGACCGTTACCTTTCCTCCATAGATTAACATGCGGAATTAGCAGATATACATGTAACCTCTCTATGTGTTGACAAATAAGCATTAAACTTTCATTTTATCACACCTGAGTGTATTTGAAAGATAATAATATGTACTTCAGGTAGATGAGAAGATGGTAATTCCAAAAATCTTCCTCATATGCAGTGTGAAACTTTCAGGCTCACTGTAATGTAATGGGCTTTGCTGACCCACCTGACATCAAAGGACATAATATTACTAATAATACGGTGGCTCTCCGCTTGTCTGCCGCGGTCCTGTGTCACTCTGTGACACAGGTGGCCTAGAGTTAAAAAGAAAAAAAAATCCATCCCTCTCACACCCTATCCCCGCCTCTAAGGCTCAGGCTTTTCCCATGGGAGCCACCATGGGAGCCCTTATAAGGGCTACCACCATTCCCATTCCTTCCCCTCCCTGTACTCTGGGATTCTAATTTAACCTGTTGCCTTCTAACTCTATTATTTCATTCCTTTTCTCCCAGCATCCTACCAGGTAGTCCTGTACATTTTTATAACCTTTCCTGCCTCTCAGAAAGCCACCTTTCAAACCTAAAATCCATGCTATACGTTCCTCTTCCTCTAAACCCTGAACCTCTTCTAAACCCTTGTAATTGTAATCTTCCCTGTGCAACTGTCTGAAAAAATCTTCCCTTATCTCTCTATATGCATCACACCACAACAGCCAATGATCCACATCATGGAGGTAGTCATGTGCGAGTGCCATATCAACACGGTAATGCAGTATATTTACTGAGTCGGCATTTATTTCCAGAATCAGGGACTTAAATCCACCAGCATTAAGGAAATGCCGAAAATAAATATTTTATTTTCGGAACGAGCGGGACTCGATCCTGCTTCCTATGGCACCAGTCGCCCAGCTAAAATGAGAAACGCACATATCCACTCGACAAAATCCCCATTCGTAAAAAGGATGGTTCAATGGAGGCAGTTATGTGCGAGTGCCATATCAACACGATAATGCAGTACATTTACTGAGGTGGCATTAATTTCCAGAATCGGGGACCTAAATCCACCAGCATTAAGGAAATGCCGAAAAAATATATATTTTATGTTCGGAACGAGCGGGACTCGAACCTGCATGTTGACTCTGCCGACTCCCCAATAGAGGATGCTTGGGAAGGTTAATTGCATGCGATACTATTTCCTTTTGAACTAAAATACATGTGACACCACTTCCTGGACAACCAGCAGCCAATCATTCATGCCAGATGTGTTTACCCACCAAGTGGCTCTGCTTGTAAGAAGCTAGAGACTAAGCCTAAGTTACCAGTGGCGTCATCTGCAGCACACACCCTGCACTGCTTTTGAAATAAAAGGTTTGAACGTAGTGCTGTTATGTATTTTTGAAGCAACTGGCAACACGGTTTGAAAATTTAATGTTGGATTTTCTTAAAAATAAAATAAAATAAAAACATCCCCCCAGATAAAACACTACTACTACTACTACTACTACCACCACCACCACCACCACCACCACCACCACCACCACCAAAATTATTCATAAATTAGAGCCCTCTTGTTTGTCCAGCCCGTGCTCAGTAGATGCACGTGTCCCTACCGAGGGTAAGTCCTCATTCAGTTCAGCAGTGTAGCTGTAGCCATTGCTTTTGCCGAAAAAAAATGTAAATTAGTATATGTACGCCGACTGACGTACGTAGTAATCAATACAAAAGTATGAATATAATTTCATAAATTGTCAAAGTCAGCAACTAGTTACTTATCATGAGTCTACAGCAACAACAACTTGTGAACACTTAGTTGGTCCTTTGACTAGGAACACTTTTACCAAATTTCAACTTACATTTGAGTTGAGAGACAGTTTTTTCAGGTACGAAATATAAAATTGCGCTGTGACCTTGAAAATCAGGTTGAGGTTTTCCATCTTGAAAACACTTTATACAAGCCTACCTAAAATACATCCCACAATTGACCAACTTTGAATGAAATGTAGGAGGTAGGTTTTAAATAATAGATACGAATGCTGATTTTTCTCAGTCATGGTCCTCTATGTGACCTGTAAAGGTCATTCCGTGTGACAAGTAACAACAAACGAATCCCCATGGGCAGTTCATATACATGTTCAGTAGTACCTGTGCAACCAGGCAGCACCATTACCCAGAGAAGGCAATGTTACTTGCGTGCGCTGATGTAATGGCTTTCATCAAAGTTCAAGTCTTGAAACTCTTCAATAAATTTCTTTTCCAAGTGAACACCCTGGATCAAACTAAGTACAAACATTAAGATGAAACACTGTTTTGACTAAACCTGTATTTTCACATTGCAGTAGTTGAAAAAAAGTGAAAACTCAAAAATTCAATAAAAACATACAGCTCATCTGTTGCACAAATTAAGGTCTCGGGGGTATGATGCAGTTTTCACCTACAATTTCCAGCAGATGATCAACTGGTGCCGGAGATGTTTTTTTTAAAAGATTTGCTACAAAAAAAAAAAAAAGGAACAAATTGATAAACGAAATCGAAAATCAATGAGTGTGCCCAATTGAACAAACTTATTACCCACCCAACCAAGGTACATCGCCACCAAGTATAAAATAAATCGGGCCACCAGTTTTGGAGATGACATCCAAAATGTAAACTACCACTGCAATCCCCATTTGTATACATAGTATTCCAAAGCAGTGAATGCATCGATTGGGATCTCATACAAAGAGGAACTTAACAAATCCAAATCTGTAAGCCCAAGTAGCCTTTGAACATTACCAAGTCCGATTCCGTACCACTCACTGAAAACTGTACAGTTCTAGATCATTACAACAAATCATTTTGTGTAAGGAACAAATCATATTCATAAAATTTGAAACGTAGAAGAAAGGTTTAGGCTGTATGTATGTTGCTGCACTGAAAGCTCCATTAAAAGTCAGGAATCCACAGCAACACCTAGTGAACAACGTTGGATTTTCCACACGGTACATTTCTTCCAAATCTTACCATAACCTGCGTGGCGGTTTTGGAAGTCTCACAAACATTGACAAAATAAAGAAAATGTTGCAGCGTCACCTGATGAACAAATTAGGGTATAGACATACCATGAAGTGTTCCTACACAATTTGGAAGCAGATGGCCGGGCAGATTGTTTGACGATTTACTGAAAGAATTGACAAAAACCCATTCAAAAGAATTAAACAAGAAGGCTGTGTGGAAAGCCAGTCCTCAATTGACCTTGACCTTTAACCCGTAATAAGTCCCACTCTGATCTCGCGGTACCCAGTTTTCTGTGTAATTTCGAAACAGTGGGTCAAGCTGCTTGAGAGAAGATTTAACCTTCCACCCCCAAATAATAATAATGATGATAAGATGACAATGACAATAATAATAGCAATAATAATAATGATGATAATAATAATAATAATAATAATAATAATAATAATAATAATAATAATAATAATAATAATAATAATAATAATAGTAATAATAAAAATAAATAAATAAATAAATAAATAAATAAATAAATAAATAGATAAATAAATAAATAAATATAAGTAAGCAAGATACAAAATTGACACATTCGCAGTGAATCTGGCTGACAAATTTAGACTTGAATTTTATTCAGCAGAGATGAATGTTTCTACCAACAAGTGCCTGAATCGAAAAATTAATTGCAATCAGAATTCTGCAGCATCACCACCTAGTAACCAACTTTGTTTGATCCCTCCTATGTCCATCACGTTGCAAGAAGTCAAAAATAGGAAACACCCTCATATATTATAGCTTGTTTCCACTTCAGTTAAACATTGGCTCATGGTTTAACTAGGATAAGTTGTCCAGCTACAAAAGGTACATATTGGTTCAGGGGTAAGTCAAATTGTTCTTGTCTGAACCTGTACTATGCAAATTTGGTAATTATGGTTAGTTTGACAGGTATTCTTCTTTGATATGAAGCTCTGCATTTATAAGCAAAACTTCACGTATTTAGCTAATTCATCAATTGCCACGTTCATCTTTATTCATTATTATGTGGGTTGTCTTTGCTGAATATTTAGCTTAGATGAGGAGCCGCTACTCAGAGAGACATGTACGGGTAAAAGGCTCCGAAACATGTTGAGTAGTTACCCGCAGAAGACCCTTTAATTTATTTGGGCTAATACAGCCTATGTCCAAATTTTATAGAGGAACGTGTGCAATATGGAAAATAGTACTGCTATGTATATAAGACAGGGACAGGTTAGCTTATGGAGAGTAAAGCGTTCGGACTGCGGAATAGGGTAATGACTACTAGGAAGTGGTTTTGGACAAAAAGACACGAATACAATAAATCATGTGAATGGGTAATGTGGTTTTGGACGGGTCTTATCCCTAGCTATTACACTGCCCTATAATTGGGTGGGCAAGGCTATAAAAAGTCTCCCCCCCCCCAAAAAAAATACAGAAGATTGTCATTTACTTGCATCATAGAGCATTTATAAAGAAAACAGATCCATGCTTGTGCTCATCAAAAGTCACCAACGCATGCCTTTCCAAGCCTTAGGCAGTGAGGCTCACCATCATTCATAAGCAGAGCATCACATTTGCTTTGCATGTCCATAGCAGCAATACCTTTTACTCCAGAGGTTAACATGCACTTTTTCCAGCAAAGTTTATTTTCATTAAGTTCTGGTGCACGATATTCAGAGGTACAGAAATTTTTCTTTGGCTTCATGATTGTCAGTTTTCAATCATCTCCATTTGCAGCAAATGGGTACAATTTATATGGGCGACAATACTAGCATTCATCAAAATAGTCTTCAAATGTACTTAAAACTAGCATATCCCATCCAAATACATGCTTACCTACTTTCCTTATCCCTTTCCAAGCAAACTTTGATCGTTTCTTTCTTGTTAAACTTCAAAGCCAGTTCAACTGAGCAGCAGTTTCGCATTTTGCCACCAAGCAAATAATGGCTTATAAGGAACCATAACTTTGATCGTTTCTTTCTTGTTAAACTTCAAAGCCGGCTCAACTGAGCAGTGCTACCAGATGGCGACATATGGAAACCTCCAATGGGGGGAAAAGCCCATAAAAAATTTCTGTCTGGCCAAGGCGCAACTTCGGCTGGTCATGTGCTTTGAATTGATGAATTTTCAGTGATATCCTATAGTACAGAACGAAACAACAATGCATCAACAAAATCTGGTAAATATGAATGAATGAAGTGCAGCACGTTTGTTGGTGTAGACTGAAAGTAGCAACAGTAGTGGCAATTATATTTGAGTCTTTTTGTCCAGAACCACTTCCTACTCGTCGTTACCCTTTTCCGCGGTCCAAACTCTTTACTCCCCATAAGCTTACCTGTCACTGTCTAACCTATATAAATATGGAAGTACTATTGTACATATTGCACACATTCATGTGTAGAATTTTGACCTAGGCTGGATTAGCCTATTATATTAAAGGGTCTTCCTTGGGTTACTACTCAAACCACGTTTGGAGCCTGTACTCGTACATGTATCTCTGAGTAGCGGCTCCTTGTCTTAGCTAAATATTCAGCTTAATATAAAACAACCGCCATAATAATGAATCAATATGGATGTGTCATATGATGTATTAGCTACAAAAGTGAAGCTTTGCTTATAAATGTAGAGCTTCACTATCAATAAAGACTCCCAGTCAAACCGAACAGAATTACTTAATTTGTTTGGTACAAGTTCAGATAAAAATAATTTGAATTAGTCAATTAAGTCACGAAAATGTAATCAAAATATAATTTTTCTTAACCAGATTTTAAGTACAATTGGGCAAACTTGTAACTATCGTGTACCGCTGCTTGCTACCAATAGCCCTTGGAGGTTTAACCTGACAGAAAACATGCCAGCCTAAAATGCTGAAAGGTGAATAACAATTACAATGATGATATCCACACATCAAGGCAAAGCTGAAATCAGGTCTTATCATTACTAAATGAACGAGCTGCACTAAATTTTGGTACAGGCACATGAAATACAACGATACATTCACCCGTTTTACAATTGGTACCATATATCGATGCTAATCTATGCAACATTTCATGACCAGGCTTGATGTTGGGCTGCACCAAGTGCACATGTCAAGTTTCTCTGCAATTCAACATTCCACTTTGTTTTTGCCCTGAACAAAACAGTTCCTATTGCCACTGCACTGCACGAGTCACGAACAAATTAAGCAGAGGCATTGAGCCAAAACAACAGCGATACTTTCCAGCTTTGTTTGATGGTACAGAGCAACTGATTTGACCATGTCTTATACATATGCTATTGACGCCCTTACCTATCATATAATAATTTGTCCAAGAGCAATTTGTAACTCCTCATTCTCAAGATTTCTGCAATAAACGGTACATATTCGCATGTTTTACCCAAGACTGTTCACACACCCGATGTCTAAGCGCAGACGCAAAAGTGGACACACAATCTCGTCCATAAAGGCAAGAAGAAAAGAGAGAATTTTCGGTTCAGAAATAACTTTTTAAAATAGTTTTGAAAAATCCTGCTAAAGCGTTCTGGAAAAATAATCAAAACTTGTCAAAACTCACACTCTTAAAACACTGGAAAAATCTGCACCGCCTCCCCTTGAAGGAGTTAAGACCTATATGTCCCCAGCAGTTTCCCTATGAAATTTTGAAGCAATTCGCGATGGGGGGTTCTTTGACGATTGTCCAAAAAAGGAAGCAAAAAAATTCCCAAATCACCGGGGCATGACCATTTGAACAACCTGGTCGATACCTAAGTCAGCTGAGATAAATATCTTTTTCGTGCAAATTTGAAGAAAGCTGGTAGATCCCCACCAAGTTTGAAGCAGATTTGATCAACATTTTCCGGGAAACCGAAAATATAAATGTGAAGGGATGGCGGCCGGCAGCTGAGCTTAACAAGAGGCCCACGGTTCTGGTGCTCTGCTGACATATATAGGGATAAATAGGACAGTTACATTCTTTTCTGGAAAAATGATTTTATATAAATTGCTATCATTTGGACTCCTACTTTCCGTACTATAGATGGCGCCACCAGCAACATCCTTGATCGAGATTTTTATCTTCCCCGGAAACCAAATTTCATAGTTCCATCAAAAACTAAAGACGTCAGAACATTCAGAAGATTTTTACATTTTGACCCCTATACTACATAATATTGTAGGAGGTTCCCCCAATATCATAATCGACTTAGGTTTATATTGTGTGCTTTTAGTTCTGAAGTTATACGTGTCTGCATTGAAAATTGTGTAAGTTGTACCATTTACAACTCATTTTCGTATATATGTGTTGCCTGGTGACCTTGAAAAAATAGATCAAGGTCATATATATTAAAACAAATGAGTCTGACTCCAAGGTATTTTTTCTGTGAATTCTGTCATGTAGAATAATGAATTTAATGTGTTTTCCCATCTATTTGGCTACTTTTCCATAAAATGCAACAGTTGGTACTACCAGTACTTCACGCATAATGGGGACTTTTCTCTCTCATAACCATGTAATCGTTTTATTCACATCATAACCACAATCAAATGTACAAGGCCCACCACTACTCACTTCTGTGAATTTTAAAACCCTGGTGACATTGAACTTGTAGGTCAAGGTCATCTATAATCTGAACATTCTAGCTGTAGCCATGATACATATGTCCTATAAAATTGGTAAGGCCAGGTGCATTATTTGCGGAAGTAATGAATTTATGTAGGTTCGAAAACACTAAATCGAACGGTTTCTGTACAACTGTAGGTCGTGCCACTAGTATCAACCTTGATCAAGATTTTAACATTACCGCAAACTCCCAGCACATTTCATGAAGATCCACCAAAAGCTAACGATGCAAGAGGGTTCACAAGATTTTCGCATTTCGACCCATAATTACATAATAGTGTAGATGGTACCACCAATATCGAACCTGACCTAGATTTTCATACACCCTTTAAGTCCTGAAAGTTGTACTGGGTTAATTTGAAAACTGTGGGCGGTATCGCGCTAACTAACCAAGATTTACAGACGAACGGAAAGACGGAAGGACAGACATGAACGGGCTTCAAAGCTCTCCTTGATTACGTCAGCAGAGCTAAAACAAGGCATAAGTGCCAAACGGGGGAAGGGTTTCACAATCTGTTCAAGCTGCTCAATAAACAAAATTACCAGGAAGCCTTTTATGTTTTGTATTTCACCTTCATTCTAAGTTTCACTGGAACAGTGAATGACATGTCTGGGGATTGTATTAACAGTGGTCTCCACATTTGCCACAACATTGATAACATTGCCATTTATTTTCCACTCCCCTCCACATTTTGCTGGCCTCAACTGCATGAATAGTATGCGGCTTCCAACAAGTCTCTCTTCCAGTTCTGTCATTCCTGTTAATACAGGGGTAACCTCGGAAACGACATTCCATTCGCAACTGCAAATGTAGGCACCCCAGCATTTGTCACTTTGCTATCTTCTTGGTGAAAAGTCCCCGGAAGACATGTGGTGGGACAAGTTTGTGGAACTGGATTTTCTTCTACATCATTTGCGACTTTAAGAAAAAGGACACAATAACTCATTCATACAATGTACACTGTATGTCTTTTTTTGTACCAACAATCTGGCAATAACTTGTTACTAATCAAATACAACCAACGTAACTTATTACAAAGTTTTGGTGCTGGAATATTTAATATATGGAAACCTGATCAAGGCACTGCCCATGGCACCTTGGATATGTGTAGTAACAGAGTTATTGAATAACATGGCTCATTGATCATGGCTAGATGCTGACATTGTTTTGGAAAACTGTGGCAATGCAAAGTCTACCATTTGGAATGAATAAGATATCTGGCACATTGATCAAGGCATAGACTGTGGCACTTTTCTGGGCAATATGTGGCAAAACATAGATATTCTATGATAATATACTCAAAAATGTGACCCACAAAACATGGATAGGCAGTGGTACAATTTTGGCAATGTATTGAAATAAATACAGATGTTGCATAGTGTTAATATTTGGCAAAAGTACAGTTTTTGCTGCCAAACGTGGTCAGCGGTCAGTAAAAATGAAGTCTTTGCGGTCAGCGGTCAGTCAAAATCAAGCTATTGACAGTCAGCGGTCACTATACAAAACGCAAAAAAATCTGTGATAACAATGGTTCACGGCCCTTCTAAAAAAATTTGCGGTCACTTAAAATGGAATCAAAGCAAGCTATGACGATACCGGCATGCAGACGTCCGATCAATTTTCTATGCTGGAAACGTAAATTTCCCTAACTTGGAAACGGCCATAAAATCAAATATAAACCCCGGTAATATCACTCACCGTCGGGCATATGTTCTTAAAAAGGTCTTTAGGCTAATATTAGGAGGAAATTTGTGTGTTATCATGCTTCAAAGTGTTTATATTATTGCTTCAACTTTGCACGTGTTTACTCGCAACAGCAAGGATGCGTCCATGTTGACCTAGTTGCATGATGCATCATGGGAGTTCTTTCCTTTTTTTCGTTCCGACCGCGTACGGAAATTACCGGTGTTCGATGTTCATAAACACGACAACGTGGTTTTGTGAAGCGATCACAATGAACCATGAGCGTATTTTCAGGTACAAATAATGATGGAATCTGTATCGCTAAAGCAGCCAGTTATCACCCTTTTTACAGTGGTTTAAATTTTAACCGCTAGCAACCAAATTGACTGCACCGATCATCGTAATTTTTTTTCTTGCCATGACAATGCCACAAGGCCATTTCACTATGTGGCAGTGGTCGACCCAAGTATTGACAAATGAACCACTCTCAAAAGTCTCATCCCAATAAAATTTTACCATTTCTCGTTGCCTCGTCCTCTATAGGGTTACCACAACATTTGTCCCCAGAAGTGTTTGTGTCAGACCTGTTTACTTCTGCGATTTCTCTGTAGTTTCTACGGAATTTGAATGCAAAATGGGCTCCGTGGATCAGCCATCAATTTCTACCCCTATGCTTGTGCGCAAAATTTTCGAAATAATTTTCATATTCTATTTTTGAATTTTGGACCAGTATTTTCCATAGAAGCATGGTATTGTTCAGTCAGCCTGAGCACTGAGGATTTTAGAAGCCCCGTGCCAGGCCAGCCAGTGATGATGCTTTAGAAGTTGTTGCAACTTATTGACAGCTGAGCGGATTAGCGTTCCCTTTAAAGTCCAGTCAAACGCAGGTCCCGGTGGCCCATATTTGCATACCTGTTCTGACCGGTCACTTTTACTTGGCAGAAGGGGGGACCGCATAGAGCAGGTACTTCTGTATATTGATCAGTGATTAGGCGCCTGTTACCGTTGTTTACCTCAGTTTTAGTGGCACTGCAGCACGGCTATGTCACCGTAAGAGGAACGTTATGATTGGTGCAATAAGCCTCATGTGACCTACACCTGACAGGGAGGAATACGTACACGTATTTGGTTGCGATGAGAAGGAATCAAAATAACTTTGAACGACGAACCCCTCTCCAGGCATATATCTCTTTGCATGATTGGATTAGAGTCACGGTCAAGGTCGCCGAAAATTTGCTCTAAAATAGTAGTTCCCGGTTGATATTCATGCGAGCAATGTGGGGGAAGCAAAATTGAACTCGTTTACAGATGACACGTCATTCACAGTAATATTTACATGGCTGTTACACTGTTTCAACAAATATTGCGAGTCTCTGTTTCACTGCTGCGTAAATTACCATGTAACAGCTGCCATATTCGTTGCAAGATACTAAAACGGCGCCTCTTCACTCATTGGCAAAAAACAAAGAATGCTATTTTTTTCTGCACTACTTGAACGAACTATGTTCTCAACCCCTTCATATTATCACAGGCCACGATTTATAACTATAACGATTTTTTTTTAAATCAGGAACTGCGGTTTCCAGGCTTTTCTGACCCCCAACAACTATCCCATAGGATAGGTCGCTGGCAAGGTTTAAAGAACCTTCCCCCAAAAATAGAATATTGCTGCAAAATGATATGGTAAAGTTGATAAAGATCCGTCCAAGTTACACCCCAAAGGTTTTGGAGCGATCGAAAATGTCCACTGAAGCTAGACGGATCAGGAACGTCTGTATCAAGGACGCCTTTATATAATATACCAATCCAAATTCACCGTGTCATATACTTTTTCAAAATCGGCACAAAGGTGGAATATATCATGTGCAACTATACAAGCAATGCGTGGGAAGGGATGGGTGGGCGAAAGGATCATGTGCTGATTTACCCAATGGTTCCACCATGTTTTGCAATCGCCAGTTGATGTCGTATATAGGCAGCCCGTAAAACAATGATGAGCTCTTAAGCTTACTAGGCACAAAATATGTATCTGCGGTGACACTTTCCAAAAGAAACTGCGAACGGGCTGGATGATAGACTACCAAGAAGTCAAAAAATACCATGAAAAGACTGAACAGGTTTTTTATTACAATAGGCACAAAAGTATACAATGTGTGTCTATGGAATAAACAGGGTATGTGCAATAACCATACAGTATGTATGGAACCTGAGCACTGTACATGTCACACTGTTAATACTTATACACTGTAAAAAATAGCAAAATTACAGCACTTTACTAACAAAGTATTTCTTGCCATTCACAGCCGTTTAGTACAGTGTCCAATTTCGACATGGTATTGTTCCAATACAGTAATGTACTTGCGAATAGTAGGAATTTAGAGAAATAAATGGCAGAGACATGCAGCTAACTGATTATCCAGCAAATCACGCCAGACAATGTAACAAATTTTACATGGTTGTCCGATGATTTAATCGCAGGTACTGTATATTCCTCTATTATAGCTACACACAGACTACAAACAAAAAGACATTACGTCATGCATTATCCTGACTGTATTTATCAAGAATCCAACTATTGTTCTTGATCTGTTGGCTTAGTTACAGTATTCATTCGGTAAACCATTACTCACTTTCCAGTAAGGTTTATTGTGAAAATTGTTGAAACACATACAAATACGTTTATGTACCTTTAAACATTCTTCGTTATAATTCCGTGGCGAGATAATAAAGCCATAAATACACCTGTCATAATGACCAAAACAATGAAAGTTCAATACATACAGTATGAACATCGTATACCCATAGCACCATTTGAAATAGGAATAAGATACATTCAAAATACACAATGGCAGTGATTGCTGAGATGCTATTGTCCATCACCCATAAAAGTATTACTTTAATCTCTAACTTGACAATTCTTGTTTATACCACTTTTACACAAATTGTAGCTCAAGGTTTTCACTTGTGTTTACAACATGATATCTCGACATGTAACCATTTATATGATGTAGAAACCAGTGATAGACACGCAATTGTACGCTTATATTAGAATGTCTGCACTTTTGCTAATTCGTCCTTCCAATTGTGGCCTCGTTTCCGAGGAGAGTATCCTTTCTGTTGCACATAGGGCGGAACATTATCGTAATTGGCCCTCCTCCGTGGCACTTATCAATATATAACATTTAGCGATAGTCTCTCCCTTACTAACTGGCATTCTAAATCACCCAATATTTTGTTGATGATCGCATGAAAGTTTGAGAAATATAAGCAATATATTGCAATGTATCCACAGCGTGTTGAATTATTAACAATTTTCCGGTAATGCACAGGCTTCAAAATACGAATTAGACTCTGTATTCTGGACAATGTATGGCTTATATTTCATCACTGCAATGTTCTTTTAATGAACTTGATATTTGCATGATTAAATCTACCATAACACTCTTGAAGACTTTGTGTGTTAAGCAGGCTGCATTCCAAAATCGCATAATCTCGTCCTATTAGCGTTCATCTAATTATGACATTATTATCACAGAATCAAGGAACAAAAACTGTGAGGTGATGGACAAGCCTTTACGTTGCTGGAGTTTCATAACTGTTCCCCACATCTGAAAAATGCAGTACACATAAATCATTTACCAGGTTAGATGGACGCTGAGATTGTAACAATGTCTTCACTGAACCAGTCCATATACTGCGATATTGTGTGTGTGTGTGTGTTAGAGAGAGAGAGAGAGAGAGAGAGAGAGAGAGAGAGAGAGAGAGAGAGAGAGAGAGAGAGAGAGAGAGAGAGAGAGAGAGAGAGAGAGAGAGAGAGAGAGAGAGAGAGAGAGAGAGAGAGAGAGAGAGAGAGAGAGAGAGAGAGAGTTTGTTGCTAATGGCAGTTCACATGCTCTATAATTCAAAAACTCCAGCTTACATCATTTAACAAACCATCTAAATGAAAAGCATGACACATCCTGTGCACCATGAGACTTAATAATGCTTTAATGATCCATATTAACTCAGTATTATCCTTCTTTCTAAATTTGTTATCACACAATAACAACTACGTCAGACTACACCAATAGGAGGTATGAGACTAGCCACAAACTGCTCTCTCTGTTAAATGTACGAATAGGAATAATATTATTGGTGCCTAAAATATGAAATTTCACCACTAATGCTGATATTTTTATTCGAAACGTCAGGTGTGACTGTTAAAAACAGAAGTACCAATTATGCCCATCTGAAGACTGAGAGATGGAAATTTCATCCAGTGTGTATGCCCGACAATTAAGATTTCTCTCCTGCTTTCAAGCGCACACAAGTACAGATATTAAATGTTTGTAAAGATAAAGCTTAACATTTAGATTTACTGTTCACCGGAATTTTTTAGTTTTCACTTTAATAAGAAGGAATACTATTCTGCTGGCATAATGTAAGTTTTTCTTTCCTTTCTGGTCCTCTTTTCGAGGCAACAGGTCCTGTGCCTGTGGTTAATTGTTTGAGAAGGAACGAAAAAACAACCATTCCTCTTCGAAACAGTCGCACCAAGCTTTAGAACTACTGTTCAACTTTATTCTAAATACATACCATTCGGTAACTTTGATGCGTGCACTCTCCTGGGCCACACCATTGGTGTTCTGTGCGATACACGTGTAATCTCCTTCGTGTTCTTTTCGTAAGTCCATAATCTGCAGCCAGCCCGTCACTTCAAATTTCTCCGGACCTCCCCGAACATTGACGGACGTGTGGTAATCGTCACCTGAAACATGTACCAACATGGCACATGCAGATTCGCTTTGTGTCATTAATTATATGCAACGGGATTGCACACGGAAACTGATCAGTTATCTTTAGTCTGCCAACTTAATCTAATGCTTTTCTACTGTCTAAATAAATAAATTAAATTAACTTTTAAAAGTTGCGTAAAGGTCTTAAATAAACTACAATTATACTCTGTTAATAATAATCCTGCAAAGTTTGTTAATGCTAATTAATGTCAAACACGGGTGCAGTAAAGCTAATTTTATATATGAGATAATGTCGTCCATTATTTAAATCCCTAAATCATAGATCCGGACCTAAAAGTTCACCAGAATATACAAAACTAGAACGTCTTTGTCTTTCAACACATTTAAAAAATACCGCCTCCCTGGTGGCTATCGTAATTTCTTCCAGGAAGACTGCAACATATTGCATTTCTTTCCTGCCAAAAAAAAAAAAAAAATGTTGACCGGCCTCGAATTTTACTCACTTGGCAAGAACACGGTCTTGCCATCCACGCGGGTCCAGGTCCACTCGATAGTAGGAATTGGGAATCCCTTGGCTTCACATGACAGGGCCACATTACTTCCCGTCTTGTTTTTCACGTGCTCGGGTGGGCTGACAATCTTGGGAGCTGAAAATAATTTAAAACACACACAGCTGAATGGAAATAAAATAAGTGAGACCCCTTTAACTTTCAGATTCTTCATGACTGGAATCCCGACATTTCAAAGTTTTACATACAGTGTTCACATACAGCTCACCGGATGTGAATTAACATAGAAATTGACTCTTGTAGCCAAGAAAAATGTGGCCACAAAGAGTCCGTGACCTTTCAATGCAATGGCTGCAAAGAGCAGGAACCACTGTGCTTCCAATATATTTTTATCAGCACTTTCTTTAAATAAGTTCAAAAACATCTTAATCCATCAGAAACGGTTTGGTTGTATATTTTGACAATTCGATTATTTACATGCATGAAGCGTCAAATTTTTCGCTAGCGCAGAAATTCTTTTCGCTCGACCGTCGATAGGCGTCAGCTCTGTCTGTAATGTCACCTTATGACATCAAAACCTCGCGGGCACTTGGCACAAGAACGAGCTATTTTGTCACAAATTTTCATCTTTTTATTCATATTTAATGACAGATGTCTAAAAGTGTGTGCATTGTGGCCGGTATAATTTTATTTCATCCAAACTCATGGTCTAACATACGCAGATTAAATAGGTTTTGCATTGATTAAGGTGGATCTCCTGTGGGCGTCTTTAAAACTAAACAGACATTGTTGACTGCCCACTGCCCTCTGGTGGCCTTTTATAGCAGGCTCTCCAGTTTAAGAGGTCATTTGAGCGCAAGAAGATAAAAACTAATGCATGTTCTCCATTCCACTGTCCATATGTGTAACCACAGTCAACATCTGCTTCTAATCCAAGCGTAAATTCAGCAGTCTTATGGGTTGTAGAAAAAATCTTTTTGGAGTGCCCACCATTGATGGACTGGTGTTGAATTTTGCTGCGAAACACAGTTGGTGTATACTGTCTTTAATTCTTTCACGATACAGAAATGAGGCCATAAATTTGAATGATAACAGATATGTCTACAGTGTTCTTAAATTGACTTGAATATTCAACGACTGGCTGTTTATGAGTTGCACACGTTCTCCCCAAGTTTTCCGAGCCTGAGCATTCTCTCTAAATTCTCCGAGCCTAGGTACCATCTGTTGAGCACGATAGCATATAGAACATGTTTTGGACGTACGTCCCTGGCGAATTTAACCATTGGCCATGTGCGTAAATCATTTCCGCTCTTGACCTGATCATTGAAAACAAGAGACACCCAAAATTCAGGCCGGGAAAAATTGTGAATCCAACAGGAACATCGTAAGTACTAAGTCTATGAAGTGTAAACATAGAAACATTCGACCTGACACAGCACTCTAGTACTGCATGTGATGTACGATATACATAGCGCCACTTTTCCGTGAGTTGAAAAACGAACTTGCACGCATATATCAAATACACAGCAATCGCTGGTCACAATGACATAACATACTCTAGGTATAAGAGTACATGTACTTGATTGACCCTTCCCAAAAATTTCGTCCGAGCCCCTGCTGCCAACAAAACGTCGTCTCATACTGCGCGCGGTTTTTAAATGCACGTAAAATATTACCGAAATAGACTGCGATTGACGAGTGACATGAAAGAGTGGTCTAAAAAAGGTCTTTCATGAGAAGTGGTCTTAAGAGCAGGTACCACTTATCTGGTAACAAGGGGAACATTACGGGAAGATATTGCGAAGAATTGTCTGCTTTAATACCGCAGACACGTTTGAATAAGGTCTGGCTTAGCAATAGCAGGCAAGTTCAAACAAAGGGGCGCACATTTGATCAGCGGGTAGTTTCTGTCGGTTTGGAGGAGCGGGTTTGTCATAGGACGTTAATAATGGCAGAGGGGTTCCTTCGTAGGCACCACACAGAAAACGCCATCCCCTATGTCCCTACTGATCATAATTTCATATCAAGTACACCAATCACCATTGTTATGAGTGGTTTTGTCGCGATACACCACTGAGAACATACTGGTTCAATGTTCCCCGGGCGGCAGTTGGAAATTGAGTTCATGCAGAAAATGCTACAATGAGAAGAAATACAACAGATACGCCAGCGAGATTTACGGTTTGTCTGTGATCATATGTTTGCACAAGAATGCGACTATTAGCGGCGAACAAACGTCAGGGTGATAGCGTACGTTTGCTGGAAAAGATACCAGCACACCAATTATTTACCATGAAATAAACTAAAGATAATAGCACTACAAAATACAACAGCTAAATTCGAACACTCTACCAATTATTCATGCAACTCCGGTATGCCTCTTTTCATTCGGAAATAGTGAGATGTTTAACAAACAATTACAATTTATATTTAATGAAATATTTAAAAATGTACTTAAAGCGATGTAGATCCAGCATCACATTCTCTGTTATTGTTGCAACTAACATGCAAATCTTTCTCAACTGTTTTATTTTGAGAAAAAAAATCTTGTTGTGCTATTATAGATCAGCTGCATGTCGAGATTTGTTCTTGAACTGTGTTTATCATATTTTAAAATTCAGTCCTTAATTTTATTTTCCACAAAATATACTTTTTCCTTGGGTTATTTTTCACCACTAGAGACGCCTATTAGTGTCTGACCACTACACAGTCGAGCAAACACCAAATAGATCGCTTGCATTTCAGATCTACTGCCCCTATGAAAATTCATAGCATTTTGGCAAGGTCTCGGCTGGGTTAATACTGGTACCATCTTTTGACTACAGAAATGGAACAGCAGACAGAACTGAAGTTTTGCAGGTCACTTGTAAATTAAATACATTCTACGACCAGGGAGCTATACCACGAAGTAGCTCCTTCCTACTACCAAGTCCAGTCCAGCTCGGCTAGACTGGTTTATAAATAATACATATAACACGTCATAATTTGCATGATATTCATCAACAATTAAGCGCAGAACGGTTTGTTTACACAGCGAAACCTCCGCCCTGTACTTGTGAAAATCTTATCTCATCTCGGCCTGCTGGGGCTGTGGGTGGACACATTCTGGCTCTAAGTTACAGAGGCGAAAAATGTGGTATGCAGTCCATTATGTCTCCTAACCGACAACAATCCTTTCAAGTGGATGTTGACTGCAGTTACCCACATGGGCAAAAGAACGGAGAAGATACAGTCACTTTTCATGTCTCACGCAAACGTATAATTTTGTATGGGCAATGTATAGGGAGTTGCACGGACGTTTGTATTGTGAATTAACTGCAACACTTCAGTAGGTGTTCTAAATTTGGCTACACGTCTGTGGCGTAAAATTGACAATCTGTGAATCTCTATGTGCCTCAGACGTTGCGGCGTCGGACGCTGACTAGGAGGTGCTGCGTTCGCGTCTTTCACCCAAAACTTTTCCTACTTAAAGTGTAACTTAGTAGAAATTTTAAAATTCAATTTTCCACTTGTTCAGTATTTCACAAGTGCTCAAAATGTGCTTTCAGTGGAGATCTGAAAAAAAAAATGCTTCTAAACGAGTGAACGCCAAAATACACGAAAAACAAAGGAACATGTCTTAGTTTTTAACTTAACTTTGGCTCAGTTAGTATTGGTACCAAGTGTATAAACTGTCTCCTGCATGACTACGTATTACTCGTCACTTGTAGGCCATGATACTACAAAGCTAAATTTATTCATTGTATGTGAAAATTTTCGGATGTTATCAGTTTCTTTCGCTGGCCAAATCAAAGTTATTTATTGGGGACTTTGATATTTGTTAGTAACAAACATGAGGGCTCGATGTTTTTAAAAGGCAAGCAAACTGGCGTGACTGACTGTAATGCAGACAAGGTACCTGACATAACAGATTTAGGTCAGTTCTTTTTTTTGTTTCAAAATTAACCAGCTGTCTCATTGCTAGTCACAACAAACGTTACGCTCACATGAATTACTTTACTGATTCCCGATTCAAACTCCTCGCACAAAAAGCACTGATTCAAGAAACAGCATGCATATGTTTCCAGAACAGTTGAAATAAATAAGGTGCTAGACTTCTCTTTGGCATAATGTAGGCTCTGTGGCAAAATCATTATTTTTTTATGACCCGAGCAATGCGGTATCATAGAAAAAATGATATGATAGAAAAACACTTTGAATTAAACATGAGCGACATTGTTAACTTTTTTTTCCCAAGGCGAATCCACAAACAGCTGCAGCCATACCGAGCCAGACTTTGGCGGTTGCTTTCTTCTTGCAAATACCCTCATGTTTTATTCACATCAGGACCAATTACTGAAGTAAATAAAAGTAAATGAACAAACAAGAAAATAAAAATAAATAGATAAAAAATTAAAATAAAATTCTTGAGAAAAAAGTTGCAGCATCTTTCCCATTGCGAAATAGATATGCATTTTAAATTTCCCAATCTTAAAGTCCTACGACATCAATCTCCAGTGTAAAAAGCACTATGCAGCTTGATCATGTAGAGATTTGAGTGCACATAACACTTTGAACTACAAATAGTCCCGAAAACAATGTGTACCATATTCCTGCCAGTCCAAATTAAAAAATATTGTTTCCCATTTCCGCGTGCATAGACATTTTCTGTCACATCACTCTTTTTTTTTTTTTTTTTTTAGTCATTTTGCCTGAGAGACGATCTTCATTTCCTACTGCCAGGGTGGCGACCAGTGCCCTGTCACACCGTACACACATCATGTTAACAATGGATTCTTCTGTATTATTTATATGGGATTTAATAATGCGACCTAAACTTTAAGGTAAAGTACTGTGTACATATGTATATGCAGTAAACAACGAAACCATATATGGAATAAAAGTGATCACATGTGCACTTACACCCATATTTGGAGAGATGTTTTAGCAATTCGCACCCCCCTCCCCCGAAAAAAATGTCTGCCTCATCAGTTTTATACCCAGTGGTAAATGCGAAACAAGTTATTTTTATTGGGCCATAAGTAGCACAGCGTGTGAGGGCATAGACGTTATTCAACTTCAAGTCAATCATGGATTCATGGAGCTACAGCTCAATTGAGTCAATACACAACGAAATTCCAGTGGCTAAATTGCGTATTCCAGTGGATTGCATACATGTTTATTGAATGACCTTCTCATGCTCTCTTGTGAAACTTACCAAGTTTAAGGTGGTGTACTTTTGTTTTAAACCTTGATTCATTCCACATGCCCATATATAAAAACAGTGTGTCTGAGAGGACACTCTCTTGGAGGAATATTATTCTTCCAAGCACTAATCAATGTAGTTTTTTGTTACTGCATGTAATACACTGGAAAACACAGCTTACGCCTACGAACAGAACAAGGTAACCTCTGCCAATGGAGTATCTGGACCTTGTGAATCAACCCTTCACTGACCACATATTCCAGGGATAATTTGGTACAAATTGATTTTCACTCTGTTGTTAACAACAGGTCTTGTGTTTCAGTCGTGGAAATTACCGCGCATCCTGATTTGTCAGATGACTTCCTGTAGGGTTCCTGTATACATTCCTTACCCTCAGTCTCTGCATTCCATAATCGATTGTGTAACTTAAAAATTCATGTATAATTAAAAGGATAAAAACATTTTTCCTTCTTTTAGGCAAACAGAGTTTAGTGGGTACTTACTGCCTTCACAGGGCCCGCTGGACTTGGCTGTGATCATCGCTTTCTTTCTTACTATAGCCGCCATTAACTGGCACAGATTGTTGTACGTGGTGTTATCGGATCCACATATGGCCTGGTCATCTCTGCAGTAACAAATGGCCTCGGGTACCGGGAGATCGCCCCTGTAACGGCATTCCAGTTGCTCTCCACATCTGCCGAGATGGACTCCGGGTTTGGACGGCACTTTAGGGTGGTCACACAACTCGTATTCCTGTTTAGCACAAACTTTACAGCAACCGCATCGATCCAGTACAACGCCCGCGTAACAATCCACGGGCTCGGGACAATTCGAGCGCTGGCACGATCTGCACTCTTCCCACTGTGGATAGTCTTTATGCTGTGCCTTCATCTGCTTGTAGTAGGATTTGTGGTGTCTGAATTTCTTGTCGCGCTGCTTTTGTGCTGCCGCAAGACAAATACAGAAAGCCAAAATGGCCAGAAGACACAAAACTCGCGACATTTTGCTCTCTCTGTTCTGCCTCTGACCCTGATACGAATTCGGCTGCGCCTACTAGTACTTCTTGCGCCAGATGCTCTGTGCCAAAAGTGCCACGTAGAAATCTTGTTGCTATGGCAACCGAAGACCCCAGACCTCTGAGAGTTCCTGCCGTGGTAGTTACGCGGAAAAGTTGAGCAAACCCAGATGACAGAAAAATCGCGTACGGGCCTATGCGCAAACTAACTTCCGCCAACACACAATCAACATGCATGAACAGGGTTTCCAACTTTCATTGTAAACTATGGAAGGGATGTGTGAGAGCATCTGTGAAGTACCATCTACTCGGGACAAAAGACAGTATCAGTGAATCAGGCAGTGTTCAATCCGTAGGATCAACATGGCTATTTTGGGCATCTGGTCTTGAGATACCACTTATCTGATGCACTTGCAGTGTTGGCGGTTTTGTCAGCCAGGGAGCAAACCTCCCTACCCAAATTTTCCATCGCCATCTGGTGGTAACCAAATGCACAGCAACAAGCACTTTTCACTATTACACTAATACGCAGTATGCATATTAATTTCCCGCCACAAAGCATACGTTTGACGCCTGACGATCACGGGGGACGTGCGGATCGCATCACTGTCACAGGCAGGTGATATGCGCATTTCTCACAAAATTAGCATTTGTGGAGAAATTTAAGTTCACAAATGCCAAACTGATAGGAGTCTAGTATTTCCTGAGCCATATATAAGGAAAAACATCCATATGCCTTTATAAGGTATTCTGTATTTTCAAAATATTAGTAATATCCCACTTGTCCCCACTGTACCGACCCGTATCTCGAAATATCTCACCAAGTGAGACCAGGCAACTTAATATGCATATCTCCTATTGCTCCAGTGTTGCAGCAGGCTATCCTTATACATCACACTGCTTGAAGGTTCAGTCTCCATAGCCGGAATTGTTCCGCCTTAACTGTATTGAAGTCATTGAATTGGTTTGAGCTGAGTTGAGTTGAATTGTATTAAATTGTCCTTTCAATATATAATGACAAACTAGAAAAGAAGATTTGCTTCACAGCAAATCTATCTGGGTGCCATCAAAATGAGAACAGTTTGAAATGATACACTTTGCCATTGTTTAACATAATCTAAATTTCGTGTATTAACCTAACTTTTATAAATTAAAGTGCTCAGCTTTGGTTTTTGGGACAAGAGATGTGGCCATGTCCGAAACTTATAAAGTGATGTTTGAATGAAACTACTATCTGTAATAGTTTTGAAGCTGGTCAAGATTTTAATTTTGTGTATTTACCTAATTTGCATGAATTATAAGCCTAGAAGAACTTTGGTTTATTGTTCATTGTATGGCGCTGTGCAACAAACCCATAAATTGAATACGGAATGGCACCTCTATAATAGTTTTGAAGCTATTAAAGATTTATATTTTGCATATTCACCTAATTTGCATAAATTAAATTCCTACAACTTTGGTTCATAGTTCATTGGATGCAGCTTTGCCACAAACCTGTAAATTGAAGTTGGTATGGCATCTCTATGTGCATTAATTTTGGAGATATTCAACTTTTAAATTTTCCAATGTATCAGCATTTGAAATTCTACAACTAAACTGTCCATTATAGTGGCAAGTGTCACAAAGATTTATATGCACATTGAAATTTTGAGTCCATCTGCAATAGTGTGGAAGATATGGTGCTTTTAAAATTATTGTTGACTCTAAAAATTTGCATAATTTTAAACATCATGAATGTTCCAAATGAGATGCTCAATTTCACTGGTTATGTCAGTCACCATGGCAAGTTTGGTCGTTTTTGGAAAAATAGTGTCTAAAAAAATTCTGGACCAACTTGGTCATAAAGAAAGAAAGAAAGAAAGAAAGAAAGAAAGAAAGGAAGAAAGAAAGAAAGAAAGAAAGAAGGAAGGAAAGAAAGAAAGAAAGACCATATGTTCTATGTGACCACTTTTGTCTGTCATAAGGGGTGGTCCTAAATTGCAAGTACCGCTGTGCAATGAAACCTCTCTACAGATTTTAACAGAAGCTTTCAAGAAACTACATAAACATATACCTGTGAACCAAGACAAAACTATACTGTCTCAGTATTGGTTATGAAGAACAGGCTTCATCTCACTGGTTACAAGAAAACAAAGACATGAAAGTGTCCACTGAGATGACACAAATTCTATTCTCCTTGGTCTGGCCAACTCAGCTCTGTATACTGTTTATTTTTAACAGAGGCTACACTCTGGCTTGTTCTGCCTAGAAGTCTGGGGTGTGAGTTCCCTTGGGACTGATAAGCTAAGCAGACTGACATTGCCTCAGCCAAAAACAGGCCAGCTAGGACACCAGTGGAAACAAAAGGTCTTGGACCAATAACCCCTCAAGGTCGGGTCAACTGATCCACAACTTTTGATTGAGTTCTGAATACTGTTGCTGTGTCTATTGGAAGTTAATATCACTGGAGCAGAGCATCCCAAATTAAATTCCCATCACAATTTTGGATAGGAAAATACTTATCAACTGTGAGTTTTAGAAAGGCACTGCTACACTAGAAATAGTTTAAATCATTTGATAACTTTGTGTATTTTTGGAGACATATTTGGCACGGATTGGTCAATTATAGAAGTAAGGTACACAAATGCACCTGTAAAAAAAATCTCATCACATGACCCCCCCCCCCCCCATTTTCTTGGTTTTAACTTGCTGCTACCGGTATAAACTTGAAGTAGAATGCAAAGGCAGTTGTGGTTTTACGTTTCAAGCTAGCGCATGTCGCTATTTTAACATGTAAATGCATTAGGCCTAGGTCACTGGTCTAAGACCAAAAGCCTGCCTGGAACATATGGCAGCATGGAGTCAATCTGTTCATGCATGAACAGAAAGAGATATTCTGTATTTCATTCAGAGCCTCATTACACAGTTGTTGGGAGTCCCCCACCCCCACCCCCACCCTACCCCACCCCTCAATTTGCTACAAGACCCGAACCTTGCAAAGCAAACATTTTAGCATGCATGGACAGAAAGCTGTGAGACAGGTTCAAGCTATATAATTATGAATGCAAAATGGTTGCCTGGCACCATGGAGGTCAAGCAATAGGTCATACAGCAAGCAGTTCAAGGCTTGCATGTGGATTGGGGAGAAATTTTGTGAATTTAGTGTACAATAAAATTCCCCAAGTTTTGTTTGTATGCTATTGGATTTGCCAGTTGTCTCCAACCTATATGTGTAAGTTAGAACTTTGTGTCTTTCTCCAATAGTTTAGAAGATATAGAGCTTTTAAAATTTTAATTGCCCCTCATTTACATAATTTTAATCATCATGACTATTGCAAGTCAGGTCCCTATTTTCACTTGTAGGTCAGTCACCATGACAAGTTTGGTGCTTTTCAGAATAATAGGGTCCGAGAAAAACTCCGGCCAAATCTGGTCGTAAACAAGAAAGAAAGAAAGAAAGAATTCTTGAAAAATCAAAATGTCTGGGTTGGCACCCAGACATAAATATGTTACAATGTGGTGGACATCTCATCCCACTGGGCACCAGCACAAAGGCTATTAAAAAGGAAAGTGAAATGATGGGTTGGGGCTGTCTCCTGCAGATCCTCACTTGACTTTTTTTGGAAGGGGGGGGGGGGGTAATTACGGTCAGCCGACATGAAAATAATTAGGTTCTAGGTGCAGAAACTCTTTTTGTATTTATTTACATTTTGAAGGTTCATTAAAACTTTAACTTGATTAGGCCTACTGAATTTTGATGTATAATTTGTTGACACAAATCTTCTGTTACAAATGTGTAGTCTATAGAAGAAAAGACAAAACCACATACACGTAGCATCACAGATACACACAGGTATGCCTATTACGAATGCTAGTAACGGTCTTATCAGCATCTTCAAAACCTCAATATTTCTTTCTCAACAGTTGGTATTCATAGTAACTAGGATTCTGTGCTGCCACCTTGCAGCAAAGAACTTGTCAGGAAGTGTTTCAGATTCCTGTACTAAGCTGGGCTAAATGAGCTTCTATGATAAAAGTAACAACTTGAGTCAACAAAAAGCCTAAGAAATGCCATTCACCAAGTTTTAAAACAAACAAGATTCTTAACATGTTTAGCAAAATTCATTTCTTTAGTAGCAGTTGAGTTGCATTCAGGTCAGTTTGAAAAGCAGATTTTATTGTCTGACTTCAAAGACAAAATATTATATACATTTATGCCAAATAAACTTTTGTCTAAATGACACATCTCGAAGTAAGTCAGGCAGCGTAGATCCACGTTATCGTTGGTTCTCATAAGATGATTGATTATAGTGCAAATATTCTATTATTACCCACGGTAAATCGTTGTGATGTATCATCTAAACTTGCCCATGCAATCTATTATGGTGCAACTGTGTCAACACTGACCTGTCGTGTGTGTGGTATAGTAGGCATATAATGGATTTGACTTATTTCCTTTCAGAGCGTAATATTGTGCAAAAACCAAAATGCTGACAAATATAATAACACAGTTTATTGGGTGGCTTTTAGAGAGGAAAAGACATAAAATGAAGAAACTTACTGATATCTGTTCTTGACATTAGGTATATATTCTGGATTGACAAGAAAGGACACCCGTTGTATTTGCGGCAATGCAGTCATGTCCTTGCATTTTTCTCTTGACTGGTTCTCCTTTCTCCGAAGAATATAACGTTTCCCGTTTGTGATTTTTAGTTTTTGCCTATATATTTCCACATAGGGGGCCTGTATAATATGTGCATTAGACCTCTCTTCCTCCCACTGCTTTTGTTTTCAACCGCGGTCGAAATTTACTTGTATCCATGGATAAATTTTCAATGTAACAAAAGGGCGATCATGGCTGGCACTGATCGTTTATTCCGAATGACTGTTATTCCGACTGTAGTCAAAATATGCAAGCATGGGTCAGCAGGTAAATAATGTTTTCTTCCAGATCAGTTTCTTGCACATAAAAGAGAGGTTGGATGAGGTTTGGTGTAACTCGTCAAGTCTTGTTCCACTTCACTTCATGTCTTTTATACATGTATACGAAGACCTCTCCGACCCCCACAGACGTGGGGCAATGTATATCATAGATATGTAGATTCTGTAAGTGGAACATATAACATTCATTCAGTCATAAATAAAGGCCATAATGTGCAGTGATGCCTACTGCAATAATTTATTGTAGTGAAAAGCATGCCATGTGCATTTGATATCGTAAATCTGCTTCAAATTGATATAAAAATTATTGAAAGAGTTGACCAAGAAAAAGCAGTTTCACAGATGACCATTGAGTTTTTAGCTGTACACTTATCGTTTAAAAATTAACTCCACACAGAAACTGTCGTAACCTTGCATATTTCGTATATTGGAAGTCAGAATGGACTTGATAGCTTGAATATGAATTACAGCATTGATTATGATCAAACATTTTTGGAAATCAACACACGTATTGCAGTAGTAATTATACTGATACTATTACTACACTCCTACTGTCATTAATGACGATGACTGAAAGCCTGTATAAAGCATTAAAATGAAAACTTTACAATTTGTGCGCCTTTGGCGTGGTAAGTTAATGCGTCTAATACATTTTAAAAAATGAAATATGACAAAAATATATAGATAAAAGGAATGAATAATCTGTCGATAGTGGTCTGTGTCGTATTTTAATGTCTTATTGTTGCAGAATACAGAAATTTCAGAAAGGTCGACAGGCGAACAAGCCAAGCCAAGAAACCTTTAATACCCTGTGGTACTTCAGCGGTAAACGCTTGTTTGTATGTGAAGTCACAAAGGGTCATACTCCGCTTGCCGTTTGACAAGACAAACTTCTGGAAAAATATTAGAGCAATCTCTGGTTTGAGAGGTAATAAAGAAGGACAATTTCACCTCTCTGTTTGACAACACACTGAGGCTTTTTTTCGGAGAGAAGATTTTAATCTATTGGATGAAAAAGACGGGACATTATTTACAGCTAAATGCCTCGCTTACCAATGTGCAGTAATCTACAAAAAATACTAACGCACTTTGCCATTTCGATAGACCAACCTTGGTCACAGAATGTAGTGAACTCAGCACTAGCCTGCAAAACTACAGAAATGTCTGTTGTGTAGCCTCCAAGGTTACCCCTATGGTCTGCAGATAGTATTACTCCAACCGAGACAGGGACAAATTCTTCACACCGCAATTAGCCTCCCTAATGTTGTGAAATAAGGCCATGAAACAGGAAAAAATATTTTGTGGGTGTTAGAAAATAAAACAAAGGACTAGAACGAAAAAATCATAGCAAGAAAGTAAAAAAACAAAAAAACAGAAAAACACCCCCTCAAAAAAGAAAATCAAAAAAAAATCCAAAAAACAAACCAAACGAAGACAAACAAAAAACACAAAAACCACCCCCCCCAAAAAAAACCAAAAACAAAAACAAAAACAAATAAGAACAGAAAACCCAAACAAACACCCCCCTCAAAAAAAAAAAAAAAAAGCAAAAGCAAAACAAAACAAAACAAAACAAACAAAAAAAAAAAAAAAAACAAAAAAAAAAAAAAAAACAAACAAAAAACAAGATCCCCCCAAGTCCTGGTCTGTACCAGGTCTACGATGTCAGTTTTAAAATTACACTCAAAAGAAACTTTTTTGACATACCAATTTAATGAATAAGCAAAGACTCAATTCCTTCAACAAACATTCACGTGTGGAGATGGGGTGTAGGGTGGAGGTGGTTGGGTGAATGCAGGCGTGATAACGTGTCACAAGGCGCAAAAGTAAGTGTTTGCACGACGATCTGGTATATCGCAGTCGTTGTTTTGATCAGTAAAAATCAGCGGCTCGGACAAGTTATGTCCTCTGGACTCAGCAGTTAAGTTGTACAAATAAATACAAACAAAAGAAAAGAAATGAAACAAATAAAAAAAGGAGAAAGAAGAAAATAACAAAAATAATCTAAAAAAAAAAGAAAAACAAGTCTCCTTCAAAAAGGAAATTGGCCTCAAGGTGAAGATGAATTTCCAAGTTCACGGGACTCCCATTTTTTTAACCATGAAAACCCTTGAACGCAAGAGAATGCTGTGTTAACAGAACGGATTTCTGGCATTCCGCGCGTGTTATGTGTACTATTGGACAAGCTTTACACGCGCGAGGAATGTCGTACACTGAAACTCACCTTATGAATGCATGCACACGTATACAGGAAAAGTTAAGCACATAAATTCAAATGAAGCTGATGTAAAATTCTTATTAAACCCCAAATTTGGGTAAAAATGATGCTACTGTTGTCAAATAGGATGCTGTCAAAGGGATTTCAGGGCACTATGGGCATGTTCAGATGTAGCATTGCCACCTGTTGCTAATTAACACCCCCCACAAAAAAAAAAAAAACCCGAGTAAAACTGATATTATGTTTTGTGACTGTTGTATGGGGATCTTATGGGAAATCTTTTAGATGTTTCTGTGCTGACACTAACCACCTTGCTCGTACCATGCCACACATCTGCTTCCACTCCAAGGATAAACCAGCACCGATGTTTCAGACTTTTATTCTGAGCTTCCACACCTTACAAAATCGTGATCCGTCAAATATATGTGACGAGCGCGGACGTTCATGAGAACACCCAAAAAGATATCTGAACGTATGTCCACTTCACCTCTACCCTTTATACTGTGCGTTTTGATAGACATAGATATTTAAATGTTTCTTTAAAACTATAAGACATAAGATTTTTGCAGACGTTACTTCTCAAAGATCATGTTTTATGGCCAAAATACCAAACTCCACAAACGTATGGATTTTAAATAAAGTTGAATTAAAATGCCCTCTTGTAGCTTGAAATCTATGAAGTTGGCCAAACTTTCCAAATTTTGAAAAGTATCAGTAACTAGCCCAAAAATCAAGTTTAACCTGCTACTTAATTGGTTCCCATGCCAGACCACATCTGCAAAGTTCCAAGTATGTATTTTGAAATAAAGAGAAATCAGTGATTTATTAAACCTTCAAAGTAACAAACAAGCACACTCCATTACTTTACATGCTTTAGCAAGATGCAGGGTGACGCCGTACCTTAATACTAGCACGCAACTCCTACATGATAACACGATTCTTGCTCTGAAAATACTTTAAATGTCCGCTTCCTGGCGTGAAACTTCAAGTATGGAAATAAAATGAGTTTATACATATTATGCAAACAAAATATGTGTAATAAACAGTAAAAGAGTAAAGATTTACGAAACTGAGAGTCTTTAGATGATGATAGAACCTCACAAATGGCAACAGGAGGCTGAATGCGTTGCCATGGCAACAAAGAGTCCGTCGCGATGACCGTCCATGCTGCTTGCTCGGTATTGCACGGCAGCGGGTTTCTAAAACTTAATCAAATCCTGTCATAACATGGCCACTGAACAGCCGAGCCTCCAACCAACAACGTTCGGCACCCATCACCTGGTACTTTTTGCGTTTGCTCATGTACTTATCTCCAGACTACATCTGATAATATATGAATCAAATAAACTTAAACTGCCCCATCACAGAACATAATATGTTGTAGACATAGCCTGCGATGCGAGCGTCAGCATACATAACAAAGTATCGATAATCAGTTGGTTACTCAGGCAGTAGCACCTTGTCGCTAGGTTCCTCTAGCGGCCTTTTACTAAACCAGTCTAGAGGAGCAAGGCCGTATTACCTTGAGCGGCTGAACGAACCCAACTGTCGTATAGCCTTTCTTTTTGTTAGACACTGTTCCACAAATTTAACTACTGTGCCCAAGATCTCTATATCCCCATGGAAATAGTGCCGTAACCTGTGGCACAGACGTAGTCAGTACGAATAATCATTGTTGCCTCTCTCGGGACAACACCAAATCTGAGCATACATTGGCAGCATGGCCGTTGGGGGCCTCGGAGGAATATAGCATGAGTTGCGATTTGGAAGGCTTCCAGGAGCAATCCGGTTAATGATGACTGCAGACATTAATTCAGGTATCACGCAACATGCGCAACAAATGTTACATGCTTTGCGATGTTTATTTAGGTTACCCTCACATCTGTAAAATTATTCTATTCCGCAGAAACCCATTTCCAGCCCCAGAAACGTGTTTGCCAGGCCCACTTTCCATCGAGGTGTCGACGATGCGAGTTTGTGAATCGTGATTATCAAATACATTTTATTGACAATCTTTTCTGAACAGGTATGAGTCATTAATTTCCATAAAGGCCAGTAAGTTTGAGACTTAAGTGTAAGTAACACTGCCAAAATTACCCGGGATGCATAAAAAAGTAAGGACTGCGCCCATGTGCGTATGCGCAGTACGGATGACGAAGTAAATCAACTTCGTTGACCAGATACTGAGTAGTTTTCTGATTGGATGATTTACCATTCTATTATGTCCTGTTTTCACATATGTTCATAGTAAGAGCTTGCTGACACTCGCTATAACAAAAAATATTCCACACCACATATTACCCCTTATTAAAGATATAAACGTGTCCATTTCATCCGAGATGCATTGATATTTCAAGCAGCCTATTTTACACCTGGGGTGCATCATATAGAACAAACGCAAGCATAATTTATTCCGATGTAAAAAATGTTCTCTTAATTTTTATTCAAGATTTTGCAACAAAAACGCCAAGTTTACCTGATGAGCGGACCACAATTGTAACTGTACGACATGTGACGCAGAAGGAAAAGAAAACAATCTTGAAATACACGGGTCACATTCGCCATCCCGTGATCTTTGCAACTCAATCCATTGTTATAACTCTCTCATTATTTTGCGTTTATCTTAAATTATCGAAATAATTTTATGTTGAATTCCTCCTAAAATGAATTTCAATAATTGCAAACAAAGAACCCCCCCCCAAAAAAAAAACAAAAACAAAAAAAAAAGCAAAAAAAAAAAACAAAAACAAAAAACAACAAAAAAAAAAAAAAAAAACAAACAAAAACAAAATAAACAAACAAAAAAAGAGAAATAAATAAAAACAAAAACACCCCCGCCCCAAAGAGTTTCAATAAACCAGAAAAATAAGATTTGCTTGATAGCACATCTGCCTGTGTGCCTTCAAAATTAGCAAAATTAAAAATGCTAAGACTTCAGTTCAATGTTAATTAAATGTACATTGAAAACAACCATTTGGATTGAAATTTGAGTGGCCTCTTCACCATAATAGTTTTGACATAGTCAAGCATAAATCTTGTATATGTGTAATTAGAATAAATTGAAATTCCACAACTTCCATTTTATTGGTATGCCTTTATCACAAAGCTAGAAATAGAAGTTGGTTTGAAACCTCTATCTAGAATACTTTTGAAGAAATTCAACATTTATGATTCAGAGGTATGCCTAATGAGCATAAATTCAAATTGCACTATTCGAAGACATTAAGAAGTATGCCTGAAGAGCATAAATACAAAGTTCACACTTTCCATTTTCATTTCGTTGAAACGCTTAAAGTACAAACTTAAGAATTCAAATTAGATTGACATTTCTGTCTATGCCCCCCCCCCCAAAAAAAAAAAATCAGAGCTCGGACCTATACCTAACGGGTTTACTCATGTATGAAATCAAATCTTATCTGGTTACCTCTGTATTCAGAATATTTAGACTATTCCTGGTCACAAAACCAGAGAAAGGCAATTTTATGTAAAACCCTTCAGAACGATGGAACACTGTGCCGAACAATATCGAACAAATTGTAAATTCCCTAATACGGTTAAAATACACTAGTTTTAAAATATAAATTCTCCAGAATTAATAATTTCAGACATCCTTTGTAGCTCGTAAAAAATTTGGTTTGTCATTTTTCTTTAACACGTATCTTTGTTCAAGTGTCCTCTCAGCTCTGGCGGAATATAAGCCCCATGGGGGTTCCTCCCTGTGGTCAAAAATCAATATTTTTTATACGTAATATCGTCACACTGTTGCAAATTACTCATTGTCTGTGTATTTGTATACTTGTATAACTTTCAACTACTAGAGATAAAATTCATTGCTCAGTGATTATTGAACCTAGGAAGACATTACAAGCCTTAATATAGACTAGTGATCCGGTTGGCCAATTGCTTTTTTTTCCCAATAAAATATGTTAAAACCAAGATATTAGGAAATATGTCATCTCCCAAGGGTCTGTCCTAGTACCTTTGACGATATTCATCTTTTGAATTTTCAAAATATGCCTAAATTACAAAAATAAAAATTCTACAGCTTTCATTTTCATTTCGTCGGATGCACCTATAACATGAAGTTAAGAATTGAAGTTGGATGGATACATCTATTTATAATATTCTTGAAGATATTAACATTTAAATTTCCAAAGTGTGACTGTTTGGCATGAACTAAGATTCACACAACTTTCATTTTCGTCTGGGTGGACCTGCCCATTGCACAAACCTATCAATTGAAGTTGGAGTGATTCTTATATCCAATATACTTTGAAAAAAATCATTTGTATGCATAAGCAAAATCAGTGTGTGCGCTCACAAGGGTAGAATGTTGAGCATATCAAGATTTCTCTTCCTTAACACTGGGAGTGTTTTCAAACTTTAAATCTGGAATTACATATAATAGGTAGAGGGGTATTCCCGATGCTACTGGTTATATATATATATATATATATATATATATATATATATATATATATATATATATATATATATATATATATATATTTATATATATATATATATATTTATATATATATATATATATATTTTTTTTTATATATATATATATGTATATATGAATGTGGTATATCTGATTAAGGACAAGCAAAACTTGTGACATTTGAAATCCTGCAAATTGGAGGCATTTCACTTTTTAAAACTTGAAATCAGCAACAGCAAACGTTACTCTCAGATAATACGTGCAAAAAAGTTTTATTTATACAGTAAAACCTCTTCTTTAGTGGGCACCAATGGGGTTTAATTTGGAAAATGCGCCAAGGTAGGGAGGAGAAAGACAGGGTAAACCCTTTTGGTTGGTATGAGTGAGTAGGTACCCATTTGTTTTACCTGGAAGTTTGAAAAAAAAGTCAGATATTGACTTATTAAATCACTCTCCATGTCTCCGGCCGATATTCTGACCCAGGTCTCGAAGGTAAAAGGCGTGATTGTTCCCGTTCGGCCAATCGTGCACCCACATGCAGCAATAAATATTGTTCCTGCATACATATACATGTACAATACATATATTCATAATATTATGATATGAGGGGAAATAACCACATGCAACAAGTAACTGTCTTGCTTCCTTCTTAAGATGAAAAAAAAAAAAGAAAAAAAGAAAAATACAAGAACTTATTAGCTGCTGCCAGCAGAGTGCCTGTGCGTAATAAGCCCCATCTCGTGGGGGTCTCAAAATAAAAAAGATATCAAAGTCTCCCACCGCACGCTAGAGCAAACTACTCAGATGTCACTGATCTGCACACTAATTATTTCATACTCCAATTTTGTGGTTATCATAAGTCCACAAAAGTGTCCAAACAGCCATTTTGGACTGTAAGGCTATAATGTTTGATGGATCTAGCCAACCCAGGACTAGTACTATTTATGAGTGGAGGATTGCACATTCCCGGAGTCCAGTGGTCCCTTGGGATATGTGGCAGCTTAGATAGCCTCAGGCACAATTAATGCTTCTATGCACTGGCATTGTTTATATGTAGTAATAAGAATGAGTGGCATTGTGACGGGAATGCATATTGTACGAAAATTCAGTGAATTTGGCATATATTGAAATTTACAAACCTTTGTTTGCATGTCATTGGATTCGTCTATGGCACAAACTCGCATACTGAACTGGGATGGGAGTCTCTATCTACAATACTTTTGAATGCATAGAAAATTAAGGTTTTCAATCAGAGGGTGAATTTCAAAAATAGAGTTTTTTTTTTTTTTTTAAAATAGAGCCACACAAAATATAGGCAGAGAGAAAGGAAAAAAAATAAGAATTTTGAGAAAACAGAATGCATGTGTTCATACATCAACATAAATACCATTGGCCTTAATTAAATTTCGTGTGACAGCACATATATTGCAGGCCAGGGAACTCAAACACCACTCATAGCTACTTTTCCATTATAAAAGGGCTGATCCGGTGGGCTAAATTTCTTGACACACAGCCTTTTCCCCATGGTGCACGTTTGTGACACCTACCAACCCAAGCCATTTGAGGTCAGGTGCAAAAGTGGGCCAATTAAGCCCATCGCATTACAGTGAATCTAAAAATCCAGAAAGTTTTACCCTGTTTGAAAGAAAAATGTTTGCAATTGTCATCTTCTAATCTGCCTAAAGTACATAATATTATTATCATCTTTCAATTACACCCTGATGTGATAAGATAAAAGTTTAATGCTTATTTGACAGTAGATAGAGAGCTTAAATTTATGCCTGCTAATTCCCCATGTTTATTTATGGAGAACAAGTACCTCCGGCTGTGCCCAGGTAACAAATTAAACTGACGTCAAAGGAGGTAATGTGTAAAAGGGGAAAGAACATCCATTTTAAACATGTTTCAACAAGTGTCCAAGTTACCCAAGGCTTAACAAAAATATATGTGTGGTTTCGGTAACCCAACCGACCCTACTGAAAAGGCCAGACCCCAAAGAAATTGTACGAAACATAAAAAAAAGTTTCAAGCCACCCTTCCCTACTAAAAATCCCTGGTTGAAAGATTTTATCGAGAAAGTGGCCATAGTGTGCTGTTATTCTGCAGTAAAGTCAACTCAAACACAGCATTTTATTTCATCTTGTCTGGAGTGTTAACTTGGGCCGCGAAACAGCATAGCTGCATAACCATGGTTGTTCGGTGATTATTATGGTAATATTACGCTGCATTCCAGGTGTCTGTTCTCTGAGTTACCAGGGCAAATGGTCGTTAAAGTACTTTTTAAAAATGACTTGCTATCGTAACTTTAATCTGCTCGCTAGGTTGTGTCTGAAGCAGTTATCATCGTTGGTTACAAATCTAAATGTGACACGACACCCTGCCAAATAATGCACGTGTTGGTGAACGCCATTTTGAACATGGCATAATGCATTGCGGGACTGTTGCACAAAAATACATTTGATTTGGATATCAAGGTGAATCACGGAAACAGCATATATCACATTATTATTGATGCTCTGAAATATTTGCAAAATATATACTTTTGATTTAATGTATTATGCGCCCCCCCCCCCCCAAGATCGTACCATTACTACCCTCATTTACAAAGCATTGGGTGCGGGATCCACAATTTTCAAAATGGCAGCCAAGTCCGTTGGTTAGTCCTGATTGGATATTTTGAAGAGATAGTATCCAATCTATATACCTGTGATTAGTGTTAAAGGTAGGTTAATATGTCGCATCAATGTAATGTACAATATACAGTGGGACTTTTCCAGAGTGACCATTACCTGAAAATGTAAATACAATGCCTTGAAGTTTCCAGATGTGGGCGCTGGTGGGCCCATAATAGGAATATTGTATCAACCACTGAAGTTGCTCCCAGGCGATGAATTTAACAACAGCACTGGGCAGCCGTACCAAGTGCTTCTGCTGCGTCAAAAATGGAGCTTGGTGGAGAAGGTTGCTCCAATAGTGGAGACAGGTCTGAAGGTACCGGCGGGTTTTTGAGTAATTGGTAAAAAGTGAGTGTCATGAAAAGTGACCACAAGATGTGAATGGTCAACTATGAACAGGATGGGAAGCACTACCTTTTGGCGAATTTAGAACTAACTGATCTTTCCTTATTGGAAACCTGTGAATTAAAAAAAAAAAAAAAAAAAAAAGGACCCGACACTGTCACACATTGGTCAACCCCAAAATGAATTGGAAAACTAACCCACTGGTTGTGTAGGTCTTTGGTCAGCACATGGTAATGTATGTAAATAATGTGTGTGTAGCCCATTAGCGATAAGTGCTTTATCGTGTGATGATGGTGATGATGATGATGATGATGATGATGATGATGATGATGATGATGATGATGATGATGATGATGATGATGATGATGATGATGATGATGATGATGATGATTTATTGCTAATACTACCCCTTTCCATCGGGGGTACCACGGGCAAGATATGACCCGCGATGCGCCAAAAGTATGTATCTTGAAAGTTCTGACCCAAGCAGTTATTAAGTTATCATTCAGAAAAATTACAATCTAAGACCACTATGCTAAAGCCTGAAAAAGCTTTGCGTATTCACTGTGGTAATTACTAAATTGTCCCTAGAAGTAACACAGACAAATGCTCAGAACATGCAAATTTTCATCAGGGTTTGAAGTGATAATGAAGTACATCCCCAATGACAATTTGGTGAATCTTTGGTCAATACTGCTTGAGATATCATGGAAATGTCATCCCCTTGTCGCATGGCCCTGGAAAATTACAAATAGACGATCAGATGGACGGACGTCTCTAGTTTGATACACTTATGTAGAAAAACATGACCCATATTCATAAATATCAAACCCAACAATGACAGCAAAGAGATTCCAGAGTTACCAAAGCATCAACATTCACCTTCCAATACCAATGTGAAGAAACAAATATCACTCCTGACTTGATCCAGGCAGTTAGCCACAAAAGGCAACTGGTGGTTTTAAACCGGTCCTCGGACGGACGGACGGTAAGACAGACAGACAGACATATAGATAGATAGATAGATAGATAGATAGATAGATAGATAGATAGATAGATAGATAGATAGATAGATCACCTGATCCGACATAAAAAGGAAAATTTCAAATAGATAATTAGATGAATAAATGAACCCAAATTAGAAAAAAAAAAGAAGACGTTTAAAAGCAGATAGTTTCCAATAGGATTCTAGCCTTAATGTGCAGCTGTGGTAAATTTTGATGAAGCTGCGGTCAATCACTGTAATATGTCACGGTAACGTTGTGCTTATGGGCATCACTCGTGCAGACTTCAACTAAATATGTATAATAATGAATGAAAAGTCCAACAATGATCAGTGGATGGTTGTTTTCCAGAGAATATTCAGACGACAATACATGTACCTCCCTGCGCCACATGTGGCGAAGCTACCCACCTCCCAACAACGCGTGCACATATTGTAAATGATCAAGGAGGCTACACGTATAGCCTGCTTGAAAGGATGAATAAACGTTGAGTTCTACTCTGGATTGAGTCCAATTTTTGTGAGAAAACCAACAACAAATGACGAGCTACCCAATGTATTGTAACACACACACACACTCTCTCTCTCTCTCTCTCTCTCTCTCTCTCTCTCTCTCTCTCTCTCTCTCTCTCAAGATGTGTGTGTGTGTGAGAGAGAGAGAGAGTGACAGACAAACAGACAGACAGACAGACAGACAGACAGACAGACAGAGAACAGCACCAAAAACCCTACTCTACAGTGAAAAATCCCTGTGAACGCACTTAACACCGTTTGTTATTATTGCAAAAAAAGCAGAAAAATAGCAATTTTGTGCTCCATTGTAAATGAAAAGAGTCTGTTGTGTTTTCGGGAGTTATAGATTCTACGAATGAATCATTTGATCGAGTTAACAAAGCTATATATGCCTTGATCAAGTTAGCTGAAAAACTTGATCTTCATACAGATTTGCAATAACTGTTGTCTGATGCAGCAGTTCTTCCCTTTCTTGTGTATTAATGTGAGATTTGGGAAAGTAAAAAATTTAAAATATCTGGCGAAACTTCAGAAATTTCCTAAATGTGTATTTGGTTTGACAGATTTGATGAACATGGACAGTTAATAATACCTGTCAAACTTGTATTCTGTGTTGTTGATGAGATTTGTTTTTCAGGTCGGCATGCTACAAAAGTTTATGATTTGGAGCAGAGACGGGGGGGGGGGGGGTAGCAATTGAAAATAAGTAGGCTGATTATCAAGTCTATGTTTGCTTTTTGATATTCCTATTTTTTTGTCTCTACAGGATCGAGAAAAAGACCTGTATTTGTCTTGTACCTATTTGTCTGATCCTAAAAAAATAAAGTATACTGTTGCTTTAAGTTTAAAGCAGGCCGATCACTGTCGCACATGAGCAAGTCAAAAACACCAAAAAACAACATGGTTGTCATGTGATCACCGCTACTGTTCCCAGGTAACATGGCCATCTTGAAGATAAAACTACTAAACCGTGATTAATGTGTCTTGGAGGAATCACTAACTTGTGATGCCGCCAAGCTAATATTCAAAATTTAACATACACGCAGGTATTGCAATGGAAACGAAACTTTGTGTACTTACTTGTGGTGTTGCGCGGTTGCCCCCATGTGACTGCCTTCTGGGTGGCTAAAAAAGCTTATAATGCTTCAACAACCTAACTTTGGTTTCCGTTAGATATCAAAAGCAGTGTGGTGTCACACAGCCGTCTTAGGAGCTTGTTGTGTAAATATAACAGAGGTAATACAAACGGCGGACAATAGTGTTTTATTCTCGGTTGCCCCGCTCGTGTCGTTATTGAATGTTAATTCCGGGCATTCATCCACGGCGATTAATACCTGGACAAACTGGTGAAAATACCACCTGCACATCATGAAAACTTGCCATTAATATGGCAATTTTGGTGTTATGTCCTGGAATATTATGTTACGTGTATAACGATGTATCTAATTTATGACCGCAATTTTACTGATAAAAGAATGAATAAAAAGATGATACGGAATACAGATAAAGGTTTCATCTGATATGCATATGAAGGTTTTCAAAACTCTTCACGCTCAGGTACTTAGGCCTGCACAGTTTGTTATTGAGTCTACTGTTATTTTAAACGGATATACCCATTTTGTTAAATCCCCGAAGGTATTTAGGCGTGCAAGTTACGCCGAAGGAGCTATTGTTTGACCGTATGTATCTTGAAATAAACATCCCATTTATTGTGAACGCTGTCATTATGTCATTTCTGAGACTGAATTGTACCTGTCGTTTCATAAATTGCCCTCCATTGGGTAGTCTGTTGGTACATTTGACATTATGAAAAGGTACACATTGAAATTAATTCAAGATTGGAAGCTCCTTTTTTCTGACGACAACTGTAAACATGTCCAACAAACTTGATCAAGCTTGTAGTCCTTCAAATTCAGGCACAGAGGCCTCTCTTCACATGGCTGGTGATCTGGAAACCGCTTCAGTGATCAGTGACTCCATTGATCTCTTCAAATTAGTCAGTTCCTGAAAGAGATATTATTATAAATGAAATATCACGCAAAGGTCTGATTTTGCTTCTAAATGAAAAGGGTATCAGGTAACTTTGTCACCACAGTTGCCATAATGGTGGTCTTGTGGGAGCATCCAACATGAAAATGGACGGTGTACATCGGCGTTATCGGGCGGTCTGGGAGGTCATGCATACTACTTTGTATAGAGCGTTCTGTGGACACATTGAGCATCGCAGGTGCAGCGCAATATTTATGTCCGTGGGAAAAAAACATGTTTCAAAGCTCGCAAAAACAAAAAAAATCGGAGCAAAGACATTTGGATTGTGAATTTTATGCAAAAAGACTTCACGCAAAGAAGCTTCTCAATAATAGACACAGCATATGGCCATATTGCATTAAAGATCCAATTTCCAAGACAATTAGTGAATACGCGTATTCTGATTAATAAAAGACCAGGAAGTCATTTTTATCCTTGACTGTACCAATAGTTGCTTGATTAAAGACACGAGATACGACAGAAACATTGTGACTTGTATTTTTTTTTGCGGTTCATACAAGTTAAATATCTTGTCTACCAGCTTGAAAAATCTCAATTCCGTGAAAAATGGAAGGTTGGAAAAACACACACACACACACACACACACACACGCACGCACGCACGCACACACACACACACACACACACACACGCACACACTTGATTTTGAAATAAATTTTGATGACTACTTGTATTCTGCACCTTTGCGACTTTTTCCCAGTGAGTGGGTTATCCGTCGTAGTTTTAGTGCAGGGCACACGAATTTATGGTACCGACGTTTAAACGTGACTTAACAAAACAGACCCTAAATAATGGCTTATACATTGATTCAGCTACCACTTTGGGTTGACCTTAGAGTCAAGTCTGCCACACGGAAAATTTTGTTTAATAACACGCACATTTAATATTTAGATTAATTACTTGAGGCATTGTAGAATGATGATGATGATGATGATGATGATGATGATGATGATGATGATGATGATGATGATGATGATGATGATGATGATGATGATGATGATGATGATGATGATTGTTATCCGAGCTTGGAAATTTTGTTTCACGAAAACGGTTGGACGAAAGTCATTCGGAGATAGGACATTCGTTTCTGTTTTGTTTCATTCCTTTACTACAGAGTGAACAAAATAATTACCCCAGAGGTCGGACAGAAAACCGACGTGACAGACTTTGAGGCTACGTTGCAACAAATGTAATCTCCCTCCCGCCCCCGCCCCCCCCCCCCAAAAAAAAAATCGCTGGATTTTTCCTCTCTCTTCCTTTTTTTTAAAAGAAAACTGGTTGACCTCAAAATGAAAATTTTGTAAAAAAATTGTCATGTCCAGCGTTTTGAGAGTTATTACTTATTTTACGAGGCTCATGTTTTGCACCCATGTTTGGAAGATTTCTTCAACAATGCAAGACGAGGCACTCGCTTGTGGTGAGTGTGTATTCTGTGGAACATGAAAAACACATGCATTTATATTTGTAGCATGCTACAAACAATCCCTTCTGAGTTATTTTGGTGTATGCGCTGTCCTTGATTGATTCATTGATTGATTTTTAATACATTTCGCCTGACCATCGAGAACACCAATAAGTTTGGACAGTGAGATAGTGCGCAAATCTATATGTCCATTCAGGGCCTGTGTAAACAGGGGAGTTCATCATCTGTTAAATATATTTGATTACTCTTATTATGGCTGGGTGCCAACCCAGACATTTTGTTTTTCCAAGAATTCTTTCTTTCTTTCTTTCTTTCTTTCTTTCTTTCTTTCTTTCTTTCTTCTTAACGACCAGATTTGTCCGGAGTTTTTCTTGGACCCTACTATTTCGAAAACCACCAAACTTGCCATGGTGACTGACCTACCAGTGAAATTAGGCACCTGACTTGGAATAGGCATGATGTTTAAAATTATGCAAATGAGGGGCACTTAAAATTTTAAAAGCTCCATATCTTTCAAACTATTGCAGATAGATACAGAATTTTAATGTGTATGTACACCTGCCAAAATAAGGAACAGTAAATGGAAGTTTTAGAACTTTAAATTATGCTTATTAGGGGCATTGGAAAATTTAAAAGTTGAATATCTCCAAACCTATAAAAGATAGAGATGCCATTTGAACTTCAATTTATAGGTTTGTGGCAAAGTTGCATCGAGTAAACCATGAACCAAGGTTATAGGATTTTACTTTATGCAAATTAGGTGAATAAGCAAAATTTAAATCTTGAATAGCTTCAAAACTATTATAGATAGAGGTCACCGTGCCATTCCAACATCAACTTGTGGGTTTGTGACATATAAACCATGATCCAAAATTTTACAATTTTGATTTATGCAGATAAGACGAATACACATAACTTAAATTTCGAATAACTTCAAAACTAGTATACATGGAGGTGCCTACCCAACTTCAATTTGTACGTATGTTATATGGTTGCATCCAAAAACAACAAACCAAAGTTGTAGTTTTTTAATTTATGCAAAGGGCAAATACAGAAAATTAAAATCTTGAATGTTTCAAAACTGTTAAAGATAGTGGTGTCATTCAATCTTCAATTTATAAGTTTTTGACATGGTCACATCCAATGAACCGAGAACCAAAGCCGTAGCATACTAATTTATGCGAATAAGGCTAATACACAACATTTAGATTAAGTTGAACAATGGTAAAGTGTAACATTTCAAACTGTTCTCATTTTGAAGGCACTCAGACAAATTAGCTGTGAAGCAAACTTTCTTCTCTATTTCATTTTGTTTTTACCATTGCTACATAATGTTGATGGTGGTATATTGTTATACTTACAGCGATATGTTCTGGATTGTTTCATCTTTAAGTTGCAGGCTACAATTCCTTTGAGGATATCTCATATCTTGTCAATACGAAATAATGTAATGCGTGCCTGCAACTATGTATGTAGATAAAATGCCATCTTTTTATTTAAGGTTCACTTACACGTGGGTGTATCTTCTTTTAAGAGATCGGGGAAGAAAAAGAACGGCGGTTTTTCGGCCTCACTCGACTTGTCTTTGTGATGATTCTGGCCATGCTCGGGTGTTAGTGGACCAGCAGTTCGGACATTTTGAAATGTAGTTTGGAAATGTAATGGCTCTGGCCTCCTCAGTCCGACTATCGCAACTCATTTGATACTTACAGCGTGTCTTTGTTGCCGAGTTAGTTTAAATGGGGAGGAGGGAAGACACATCTCTGTGCATTGTGCATGCTCCAACATGGGGGAGGGTGAAGCTATGGAAAATAACCCCCGTAAAATCGATGGACAAAGCTTCAAATGCAGGAATAGCCTGGCACCTGACATTTGTGCACAGGCATGCCGACCTCTGGGAGTTTTTATAAAACTGCAGTTCGACCATATATTCTCAATGTATCACATTCTCAGCTTTTGTGATTACCTATTTACTTGCCGTTGTACCCCTCGCTGGGTAGCATGAAGTATATAATAGTTGTTCGATTCTGGTGGCCAAAATCGGCAACTGGATTTTGAAAGGTCCACATTGTCTAGAATTCTCAGTATACGTTTGGCCGGGCGTCGTCAGCAGAACCAGCACAAGGTCCTGGCTCAAGATTATCTGCATACTTAAGTAGAGTGATAATCTGAACATACAAGACACAGCACTATTTCATATGTTGCAGGTTTGTATTTCCTTCATTTCTGATTGTTTACACGAGTCCTCCGGTCAAGAAATTCCTAAGTAAATTGATTTCTTCAATGAATTGATACGGAAATAATTTAATTTATTGAATGCATCAATAAAATAAATCTATAATAATTCATGCGTGTTTGTTTGTTTGTTTGTTTGTTGTTGTTGTTGTTTTTTTGGGTGTGTGTGTGTGTGTGTGTGTGTGTGTGTTTTGTCAAAATCCAGGAATAAAAGGGAGGAGGCAGAAACCTTCAACGTCAAGAGACTTTGACTTCAACTTAAAAAAAAGGCGATTGGGAAAAATGACACAGGCCTATATAAATCCCTTTTGCACATGAAAAAGTAAAGAGAGGAAGACGATACACTACAAAAAGACGCTGGTACCCAGAGTGCACATCACTGCACGAAGACAGGTAGATCGGCAAAGCCACACAAGGAGAACTGTTAACAAGACAAAACATCACTGAATGACAGACTAAAAAAGTAATGGGCCAGGGTATTTCATAGTAAATACGTGCTTCGTTACTTGCATATGGATACTTTAACAAATTACGTGACTGCCCCAGTCCTGCTTCTTGATTGGATATATGGATGTGCTTTGATAAATCATGCTGTAGGAACACTTCAAGCAGATGCAGCACGGCTTTACACGAGACATTTGGTTTTAGAAACATTTAAGTTGTGATACTCCTAATGGTTGAGCTTTAAGCTCATACAAGGAATCCGTACCACACGTACACGTCGAGATATTTCAGGTTATTTGTCCGATATGACCTATTTCAAAAATATGTGTTGAACATTTTATGGCAAAATAAGTATAGGAAACAAATTATTTCAATATCTTTCTGTTTCATAACGGACATGGACTTGCATCACGGATTTCAGGCTTTGATGACTACGGCGATGTTGCATGACATTTGACTTTCTGATATAAAAACTGGTAAAATACTCTATAAATTATCTTATACTGTGGGGATCATGGCCAAGTAAAATAATATCTCCATGCAAATATTCAAAAAATTTACTGCTCATTCTTTCTTCTACATATGAATTATGGTGTCATTTTAGCCTCGGGCCATAAATGTTCGAAAATTCTTTCACCACAAAAAAAAAAAAAAAAACCAAAAAAAAAAACAAACATAAAGAAACCCCAAAAAACAAACAAACAAAAAACAAAAAGCAAACAAACAAACAAACGAACAAACCAAAAAAAAAAAAAAAAAAAAAAAAAAAAAAAAAACCACAGAAAAAGACAAAACAAAACAAGAACAGTACCCCCCCACCCCACCAGGATAATCAGCCAAAGTGCTAGTGCTAAACGTAAACTATCGATTTTTCAAAAACTTATACCTGGTGAAGGCGATTAACGTATTTTTCATATAAATGCCGCGTGAAGATTAACAAATAAATTGGGCGACTTGAATTGACTTGAACTTTATTTTTACATCATACTCATTCCTCGAGGGGCGAAAACTCCCAGAAGGGGACTGGAAAGACTCCATCCGGGAACCTGCTGCTCCTGAATATTCATTCAATGTCAAAATACAAATAAACAAGTAAATAAATAAATAAATAAATAAATAAATAAATAAATAAATATATAAATAAATAAATGAATGAATGAATGAATGAATGGATGGATGGATGAATAAATAAATAAATAAATAAATAAATAAATAAATAAATAAATAAATAAATAAATAAATAAAAAAAAAGAAAAGCAACATAAATAATAAAAATTGCAAACGAAGAAAAAAACTATAAGATTAAAGAACGTTAATATAGCTTGTGTGGTTTATTTTTTAGGAGCTTTACCGACAGGGGGATGTGACACATTTGATAATAAACATTACAATTTGTGCTCGATGAACTGCATATTATGGTTAAATTGACCTGCATGAAGAATTTCTCTGCTTGCCAATACTATTTTCCGTTAACAATTGTGTCTGCATTCTACATGTACTATACAGCTTCTGATATGAATTTATCATTATAGATAAGATACTACTCCGTAAACAGTCTGGACAGCATATGTACATATAAAAAATTATAATGTCATCCCATATGCAAATTATGTCAGACTTGCATTGGAACAGCAGCACTTTCTGATGGCAAGAAATGGCCTGTATCATGAAGAGTGGTACGTTAACTTTTTTTAACCTGCAACACTCTGTTCACAATTTTGTTATTGTGGTACGCAAGTTCAGTGTAGTAGCTAATGGACCGAGCTGTACTTCTTAAAACTGTACATGTGCTGAAACTTGCTGAATTTTGTGAGTACTGAGTCCCAATTTTTTGACCACTACAATTTTTGAGGCTCAAGCTCCACTTGTCGACATCTGTGTTTGCATTCCTGCTTAGTGTCTCATTGCCGATTCACATACAATTATTTTCCATATAGGGGCTAATTAGCCGACTGGCAAACAATTTTAAACTGGAATATTTCTTATAACTATTTTACTGGTTGACGACTCTGATTTTTCCTCCCTGGCTACTGTGTCGTTGTTGATATACATAAATTCAGTTGACTTAATATAGTAGTCAATTAGTAATTATTAAACTTGTAAAAATGAGATTTTGATATACTTTTGAAAACTATGCTGCATTTTCGTAATTAATGTTATGTTGCACTTTTTACTCTTGTTCAGCACTCTTTGACCGCTCTGCTAGCCTTTTCAGGCTATTGTGTCATTACAAATGGTTGTTCAAAATATTTCAATTGATATTTACCATAACACCACAATGCAAACATATGTTTACCACATTTTCAAATATCCTGAGGTATGTTGTTTGGAATCTAGATGCTGGTCCCTTTAGACAAAGGAACTTGTTTAGGTTTAATGGTTGTGTAAAAGTGTTGTTATGGACTTATGTGGGTGATGATCATTATTGAGATAAGTTGTTTAAACCTTTCCCACTCAAATCGCCCCCAAAGCACTCGGATGCAAATTGTCGTCTGTCTCAATCTTTTCAAATTGAATTCTTGTCAACATAAAAATTTTTGCTGAGAATTGTAGATAATACCTATAAAGGTAGCATGCCCGAGGTTAACAGTTTTCCTTGGCGCAGAATGGGGGGGGGGGGGCGCCGAGGAAATCTGTTGGCTTACTCTGATGTTAACCAAGAAAGGGTTCAACTAATGTATTACACATTCTGTGACAAAATGTAGTACACATTTCATTACGACTACCTTAACAGTCTTTCTGACAAGAGAACCAGGTTCCACAGATAAAACTTGATCAGTGCAAGGCACAAAGCGGTTTGAACTAGGTAGTCACTTCAGCCAGTTCAAAGTCTGCTGTAAAATCATTTCATCTCTCGTGTCAGACGACTCGGTAATGAGAAGGAACGATATTTTGTCACAGAATGCGCTATACATTTTACAATAAATGAAATGTATAATAAATTTTGTTATGGAATATGTTTTAAATTTCTAATTCCGCACTTTTAATTTTTTGTTGTATTTATTTAGCTAAAATAAATATAATGATTATAATTAATCAGTCAGAGGCCTCCTTGCTGCTTTGAGTGTGGGAATGGTACAGAGAGTGATAAGACATGGACAAGAGAAAAACAAAATTGTTGGCGCTTGTAAATGTTTGGGAACAGTTTGTGACTTTAGATGTCAAATATTTGAAAGGAGGGTAGGGTTTGATTTGTTTGCAGTTTAACTGGACATATATGTAGCTGAGAAAATGTCGGCCTTTTTGTTTGCTTATTAATCCAGAAGCATTTTTGACATGTAACTCGGATCACATGTTGCGTCAAGTTGCACGAGAGCCACCATCTTGAATTCATTCCTAAGTTTGCAAGTCAACAAGATGTAGATACACAAACTGAAGATATCTGGTGATGGGGCGCCATAGCGCGCCAGTGAGGAGATTGTGCAGGGCTATTCGAGGAATGGTAGGTGAACTGTGTTGAGAGGACCCGGCACAGGAACAGGGAGGAAGTGACTGGGTGAGAGAACAGGTATACAGGGAAACGAAGGCAGCAGATAATAGGAGAGGAGCAGGTAGCCCGGCCCGGGGGGGATGAGCTAGGGTCACGAAACGGATAGTATAGAGAGAGATAGTGAGGAAGACAGTGGGGGAAGGATCAGGATGGGAGGGGTGCATACAGTATGAGGAGGTTTAGTGGTACAGGACCGAACTGTACCACTTAAACTCAACAAGACAAGAAAAGTAATGTCCAGTGTACCAGAACAAAGAGTTCACTCGAGAGGTTAAAGCATAAAGGATAGTTGGCTGAAAGGGACTGGGTTACAAAGAAATCACTACAAGATCAGTGGAAGAAGTAAATGACTCAAGGCAGGAGAAATGGAAGCCCCAACATTTATGCCTGAAGACAGTCACGACAACTGGGGCGATGGTTTATGCGACAAAATTAGGAGGTTACAAGTTCAGTCAGCTATTGATCACTGTAACGGACAGAAGGCTTCAGGACCAGATGGGATATTAAGTGAGGTCAAGGGAAATTGTGGTAGGCATATGCCGGCTGTTCAATAAAGCAGTGGTAGCGAGGTAATCCCCAAAAGGAAAGGAGAGAATTGAAGAAAACATGTTTCCAAGAAGGGGTCAGTTTAACATCTTGGCCAGTGTTGAAGAACAGTCATGTCATCCAACATCCGGGAACCATTTACACGTGGCATGTACAGACGACTGGGAAGGATTGTTGAGAGACAATCCATACTGAAAGAGATTCAGAATGGGTTTCAGCCAAGTAGAAGATTTTTGACCATATCCTTTGAATGTTGCAGGTATTGGATAATTGCATGGAACAAAGGAAAGGAGGTGTTCATGGCTTCTTTGGATGTAAGGAAGACATATGGCATGGTTCGGATGGAAGTGCAATGACCAAAAATGGAGGGGTAAGGCTTGGGGGGGGGGGGGAGGAGGGGGAGGTTTTTTTTTGAGATTTGGACGTGTTGTACACCAATGTGAAATGTACGCTGGGGTTGCGAAAAGTTGAAGCAGGAGGAGTGGAGCGAAGCATTCAACGAAAGTAGGGCTGTTCGTTGCCTGTGATCTATAAGGGTCGGGAGAAAAGTTGATGGAAAGTGAAAGATGGCGGGGGATCAGCCAATCCCAGGTTTCTTTTTCCGCTGTTGATATCGTGCTGGTGGTAAACTCACGAGAGGAGTCACAGGACTTGCTTAAGATTACAAGGGAATATGGCAAGAAATGGCGGTTGGGGTTAAGTGAAGATAAGAGCCGGGTTATGTTTTAAGTCAGAAACACAGAACAGTGACAAAATGGGAGGTTCCTAGCTTAAAGACCA
>OZ026616.1:64984870-65057370 GCA_964020975.1 Hermodice carunculata | reverse complement strand
CTACATAACAGACAACTTGTGGTGATCTGAGGTTATTCATTATCCGCGCGGTGCTACGTTTTTTATGACATCAGACTATTAAACACTGTACAGGTTAATATTCCACTGGTGACGTCACTGTATTGGTCCAATCCATCATTATTTTCAACGAGTGACGTGTTGCAGTGGACGTATCACATTTTATCAAATGAAAGTTTTAACATTGAATCCATTGTCATTATAATTTTTTTTTACTGTACGCAAGTGATTTTAAATCCGTTAGTCTTGATACCACATCATCAATGGAGAACCATCAGCCTCGACCTGACCGCCTCGCGTCATTGCTTTCTACGAATGCTGCGTTCTTCGGTTATTGCATATACATAGTCGTGTTGTAATCTATATGCGTTTTTGTTTCAACCCATTCAAGCACGAGAAATTTTTGCGAAGACTGTGTTTGTCTAACTTCTTCCATACACGTGCATTTGTTCATGGTCGGACACCTAATTCACAAAGTGTATTCCTGTGATAGGAGACTATCAGTGGAAGGCTACTTTTTTCAGAATGGTATCTGTTCCCTTTTGTTCTTATACTGGACACTTATCACTTTGTTTTACTCTGAATGCAGAGTTACTGGTTTTTTATATCAAAGTTTTACTCATAACTTTATATGCCATTTAATGATAAAATCGTAACATTTTTATCCGACATAAAGGAACGTGTGTAAAATCACGCGCTCCATGGTAATCATTCCGTGACAAACTATCCTAAACATTCCACTTACGCCGTTAACCTATGTCCCTAACTGTGCTAGTTACACTCCGTCCATATCTTTTAGTTGGCAACCTAATAAGACAAATGACATTCTATCTGGAACAGGTTCAAAGAAAAGGTTCGGTAAGTACTTTAATTTTAGTTTTATAACGAAAGTACCAAAGAGTTTCTTGTTGGGAAATTCGTCTCAAATATTCTAGCTCTGCTTTGTTCATCTTTATTTTCAGGGTATCTTTCTAAGTTTTAGTTTTTACGTAGAGGTTACAATTGATAAAATAGCATGGCTAGCCTAGGGCTCATGTATAACTGATGGGAATGAATCCTTATGATTGACTCTCTCTCTCTCTCTCTCTCTCTCTCTCTCTCTCTCTCTCTGTCTCCCTTAGCAAAACATTAACTTTAAACAATGCTACTTTGACTATTGTGAGCGTCCGGTATCTTCAGTGTGGTCTCTCAAGTGAATGTTTGATAGAATCGTTGCAGAGTGAAACCAAGCAACACGAGCAGTCTTCGGGGGCATGATGAACAGCGGTGATGACAGCCTGTCACTTGACGGGGAGGTTTTTACATCCATATTTGCAATTTTCCTGCCACATTTATTTTTTTAAAAATCCAGTCTCTATAATAAGGTCCCTCGGTATCATTGTGCATAATCTGGGGCAAAACCATGGCATCTTTGCATAGACACAAATTTGTCTACAATGACGGAAAAGTTGTTTGGGGTGTAAAACTAAGCATGACATTTTGCTTGACAAAAAAACGGGGTAATAAAACGCAAGGTCAAACAATGATTCTGACTATCATAGCATTAATTATTTTATTACGATATGTTTACCCCTTTAATGGTTGGAATGCCCCCCAAAAAGTCAACATTTTTCCAGATAAGCTTTGTGATGAGTCAGCTGGGTTTACAGGATGGACAGATGTCCGCCATCCGTTCACATTTACAATTAAACTTCTCCAAGTTTATTCAAATGTCACGCTTTGATGATTTTTAACATTTTCAATGATTTTTTGTTCACCCCCCCAAAAAAAATCTGCCTAACCATTTGGACAATTGTTTCGAAATTGCATAGGAACACATTTGAGTACCTCTGGACTTTGACATGTTTAACTGATGGCGCTGCGATTTGATTTTCAATTTTTGAACAATTTTTTTGTGCTTTAATGCCATTTGCGACTTTTCCAAAATTGTCTTAGATTATGCTGAAATTTTGTAGACATGTTGCTTGTGGGAGGATTAAAAAGGCGTAGTTTAAAGATTCTGAGAACTTATAAGTGGTCTTGTAATATTTTCTAAGTTTAAAAATTCCCATATGACATTTATTTTATGTTTAAATGTTTGTTCATAGAGACAGTTTATGTTCTTAATTTTGATACATCATGCGGCGGTATAATTCCATTTGGTTTTAAATTTTTTATTGGCAAAAAACAATTAGCCGGCAGGCTCACTAGCCTATATGAAGGCCTCTTGTACATTTATAACAAGACTACAGTGAGTTTGCGAGCACCAATACACAGGTCATGCACAGGACCACAAATAGGAAGAGCAAAAAAAAAAAAAAAAAAAAAAGGGGGGGTTGCTGTGTAAGTATAAATACAAGTAAAAATAGTTGTACAAGATTACCAGATTTGAATCACGTTGTAAATCTACTAGATAATATAATATACTTATGGAAAGCCTCACAAATTTCCACATTTTGACCTTTTCAATTTCCTCTTCCTCCTATTCCGCACAATAAAGTTTTCAAGTTAAAAATTAACGAGAGTTATTATTTTGCATTGCAGTTCGTTCCGTTGAATTGCATACTTATCACATTCGAAGAAAAAGTGATAACTAGTTTCCCGATTAGCTCCACATGAGCATGAAGGAGAGTCTACAACGTCAATTTTGTACAGATCATTGTTCAGCTGGTTACAGCCCATTCTCATTCCTGAATGGATTATGGCAATTTTCCTATCTCCAAAGTAATAAAACTCATTACGTTTTGGACTGTTCCTGTTTATTTCCCGTTTAAAGTGGTCAATGTCCTCAGTGATCCTAACTGATCATGGTAACGAATGGTTGATGGGAAGAAGGAATTATACAATGTGGTTTTCCTTGATTCAATGGTTCTTATTTGCTTTGTCCATGCTGAAACAGTTCCCGATAGTAATCTAGAAAGGTATGCTGGGGCTATTCTATTAACAAGTTGTTTTCTTCTTCGCTCAGCTAATTTTTCCCAGCCAGTCTCAGAGTAAATATGTTGCGTAAATATGTTGGAGACTAGTGTAATTCCATTTGGCCATACATTTCGAAAATTTAGCCGTCTCTGAAGGTTAACGCTGTCAAAGGAAAATTATCAAAATAAATGTTATGATCATAACAAAGCTCCTGTAGATCTACTGAATATAAAGTATCTTATACACACCTGATTTGTTTCAAACATCTCTATATTACACGCACTCATCAGTGAAGGACTATTACCCGTAATCACGATTCGCAGCCAATTTTGCCACGCAAAGGTCCCTGCTTTCAGTCAAGCGCTTTCATCCCCAGGATCGCCAAATAGTGCTATTTCAGGACTTGCGATTTGATAAAGTGACCAAAAAGAATGTGAAGTTTTCAAGATCATACAATGACGAAATCGAAAGTGAAGTTTTCAAAATCAGCTTTGAAGCATGAAGCCGGAAATGGTGCCTCGTGGCAAACATTTCGACGGTACCGTAACTACTTTGCTCCCATTTTTTTAGGGGCATATAGTTATATTGGCATCGTGATTTTATGAAACATATAACAGTTTTGAGCTCATGTCTCCCAGTATAAATATTCGTTTCAGTTTGGTCAAAGCTAATTAGCTTTGTCACATTTCGGGATAATTCCTTATTTTCAGAAGCAGCAGTAAGGTCGGAGGATGGTTCGGTGGCCGTGTACTCTTTTAATATTCAAATAAAATGATGATTAGTTATTCACAAATAAACATTGTAATTTGCCACAGGATACTAACAAGAGCACTGGAACATATTTCCATTGTAAGCTCAATAAATCTTGTTGATACATTTATACTTTAAGTATAAACCAAAAGTGGAACATGTTTCTCTTAAAGTTATCATTTTCAAATGTAAGAAAGTATTGGAAGCACTCTGTGGACTCTCTTCAAAATAATATAAATATTGAACAATGTATTAAATTGATTGCACCATCAAAAACCGAGCAATAGATGTATGATTTGGTGTAAACATATTTTATTGAAAAGCAATTAGCTGACAGGCTAACCAGCCCTCGGCATTAGCATTTAACTCTTCAACTCTTCTTTTCATACATGGTGTGTCTCTTACACCATTGAAAAATTTTGTCTAAGTTTGATCCAAAAAGCAGCGGACACAGTTTGATTCTGACCGGGACTGATTTAAAAACCACATGAATCCCAAAGTTTGATTTAAAGTAATTTAGTAAGACAATTGTAAGACAGGACTGGGCCCTATATAAATCTCTCTTGTACATATGAAAATAGAGAAATAATAGACATTACACAAACAGTCAGGCAGACTGAGCAAGAATTGACATACAATGAATATATATATATATATATATATATATATATATATATATATATATATATATATATATATATATATATATATATAGAGAGAGAGAGAGAGAGAGAGAGAGAGAGAGAGAGAAAGAGAGAGAGAGAGAGAGTATGCTGCTACGGCTAGACCTGCAACAGGTGGGAGTTTTTATAGATTTTTTTTTCTGTTTTCAAATGCACTTTTTATTTTTTTGAAATTATTTTTTTTTGCGATTTAATTTTTCTATTCTTCTATTCGTTTGCTTTAATTTTAACAAAATTAAATTTTGGCCAGGTCTCAGCTGGATAAGATGTCATCTACCCCCTACAGGAGGTGCCAACTTTGGAAGCAACACAGTGTTCAGAGCTGAAGTTTTGTAGCCCACATGTAACCTTAATAAATTCTATGATCAAGCCACGTCTGTGCCAAGGCACTCGTTCAGGATAGGACTGAGACATATTACGTCACGTAGGGGAACATAGGTTGGGTTCTGACTTTACAATTAATACATGGATTGATATATCAATTATCCCATGGATATAAAAGCATATACTTGTGTGTTGCATACGTAGTCAAGACACTATGCTATACATAATTATTCAAGGTACTGGCCCTAGCCTTCATGTAGATTAACAGACTGGAATACAATTTCCTATTCTTTCTTCGTTCTATTTTCCGAACCTTATAACAGTGTGCCCACGGGCGAAGAGACAAGAGCTACAACTTTTCCTTGAAAAAATATCCATGTGTACGTTATACCTATTACAATCGCGAACATGGTAAAACACGTCTTCATTGGCATTACCACAGGGACACTCGTGGAGAATCAAGTCCTTTTCAAAGACCAACTCTCAGAATACTGGATCGCATGCGAAACCGAGTGTGTACATTGCTAATCTTCTATGTTCCATATAAGGCAATTTGTTACTTTATAAGCTTTTGATTTCTAAGTTAGCGTAGATTTGAACCCGGTCAAGATTTTTGTCTTTTGTCATATTACAAGTTGATTAGTTTCATTGCCTCATAATTGAAGGAAGAGCAGAAGAACTAATTATATTTTGCTTCTTGCAGAAAGTTCAAGGAAGGTGCCAGGTGATCTCATTCTTCGACTAACAAGATCTGGTGCTAAGTTTCTCAAATTTCGCGCAGTCAGAATCAGAATGTGATATTTTTATACATTGTCTTACAAAGAATATTGTTTGTCATGCAAATTATAACTTTTCAGACGATTACAAACCCCACTCAAGCATGATGACGTCAACTTTATTTGCAATCCTCGTCCTCCAATCGTTGTTAACAGTTACGCTGCAGTAAGTAAAACATGGTCTTTATATTTTTCTTATTGTAAGAAAAATAAACTTAGGCATGATTAAGTTTGTGAATTTTGAAAAAAAAACCCTTCAGATATTCTGTCTACGCACGTGGAGAATTAATCAGCCACAATGAGTTTTGCCACAAAAAACTTTTTGATATATGAACATATTCGATGTATACTTTTTGAAAAGTTTGTGATCTATAAATTATGAAAACATTACTTGTGTAAAAGTTTAATGATTTTGAGGTGCAGACAGACATATCTTGCATCATAAATGTTACTATGATCTGTATAACGATAATTTGCACCTAACACTTGAAATACTTAATGTTATTTGTTAGTGCTACGACCAATTCCGAAAGTTTGCACTGAGAATCAATGACTGCGTATATGTGCAACTAATATCCTGTTAAATAGAACGAATGTTCATTATCTTCCTTGCTTTTTAAATTTGTGATGAGAAACATATAATCTGAAGGATCTATGTGAGAACTGAATAAAAGTTGTCACATACCCGGCTCAGTATTCACAAATCGCAAACCTTATATAAATTTGACAAACTGGCTCTTCCACCGCTCAAACGACAGTTCGAGTAGACGGTTCAGATGTAAAATTCCTTATTACATGGAACACAAAGTGTCCATGTATTATTTTCTGGAATTTTCTGCACTTTTTATATATTTTTCTGTGCTATGATTTTCCTTGTTACTGGGGGCTCAATAAAAGAAAAAAATATGTGAAGTGATCACCAGTGAAAGTATGTTTGATTATGTTTATCTGATTATTATTATTATTATTATTATTATTATTATTATTATTATTATTATTATTATTATTATTATTATTATTATTATTATTATTATTATTATTATCATCATCATTTAAGTATATTATCTGATTGGCGTCGTCGTTAACCGTTTCGAGTGAGTAGATTCACCCGCTAGGTAATTGATAAACAATTTTAGCTTGTCAAAGCTTTCAAAGTGATTCAAGACAATTAAACGTTGACATAACCGTGATCAAGTTTGCAGATATAACTTTGAATTGCAGGATACTATCAATTTCTTGTAATTTTTTTCACGATGGGTTTTTTTGTTTTGTTTTGTTTGTTTGTTTGTGTGTTTTTCCTGCGGGGGGTGTTTTGAGTTTCTCAAATCATTATTATTCTGGGCTAAGTTTGACAGGATATATTGATTTAAACATATTTATCTTAACTGGATAACCTATAAAAGTACATCGAGTGCTAATCAAGAAGATCTCCAGTACATGAAAGACACACACAGTATATATACCAAATGCACAATATGCAACAGCAGAATAAAGAAAAAATATGAACTATAAATAATATACATGCCACTTTGACAGCTTAAAATTTGAACCATTTGAGGTGTTGATTTCACCGATTCCCAACCGACTCCGGACAAGCTCCGAGGCAGTTCAGAATTTTATCGGACCCCATCCGTAGTCCGCGGTATTGTGCAAACAATGTAGAATTTGTGTTATAATTAATAAACACCAATATTGTGTGAAGTTTTGACTGTAATATTCACCTAAACAAAGCGTCGTTTGACCAGATATGAAATTTATGACATGTATAACAACGTTAAAATAACTACTAAGCGGTGTAACCAAGTCCAAATGTATTTGGGCAATAATGCCACGTGTGTCATTGAAATCCCATCTTAGTTTCACACCTCCTTTGCCACTGTTTGTGTTTTAATAGTAAAATGTGAACATGAAGCAGCAATATTTTAAAGTTTGCTAGTCAGTGACGATGATCAGCAAGTCAGAGACACGTAATTTGTGGTCCATAATTCTTAGAAAACACTGGTCAAAATATTGTATTTTGGTAATGGCTTCTAAGTTGACATGGGCAAACCCCCATGGTGGGTTTCCCAACAGTTATAAGCCTACATCACCTAATTGATAATATGAAATGCAATTGAAAGACGTGATAAACATTTTCTCTTGCCGCATTATGCAACCGGAGTAAAGCTAACACCAAGAGGGTAAGTATTCTGGTGAGCCACATCTGAGACCGTCCTCACAACAATTGGTTTCATGCTGGATAGACTATACGTTCTGTTAATTTTTCACACAAGGTTTCTTATTACAGAGAAATATGTGAAAATTCAGGGGTAGTCCCAGTGGACCGAGTTCCTGAGGAATGGGGTCCTATGCAGTGTTCTCCTGCGTTGGATCCAAAACGTCACCTCAACGTTCGACCTTCAGTTCCGGAGTCCATGAAATTAGTACAGACCTACGCAACCATGAAAGATATCGGGTACACAGATGAACAACTTTCAGATATGAAAGCGCCTTCCAAGATTGGTATCATTAAACCATTCAAATTATTAACGGACGAGGGTTTACGGGTTGCCCAAAATATTATAGACAATGATTTGAAAAAGTTTGAGAGCAGCTCAAAGAGAATTCCCCGGATGATACGAGCAACTGGTTATCGCTCCAAATTCTTCTTTGATTTAATGGAATCTCCAGAAATTATTCAGATGATGAGCACAGCATTTCAAGCTGATCTCATTCCTCACCCAGGTAAGACAGCGCTTCCTCGTTACTATCTTTAAAGGTGACGATTTAAAATTTCAATGTGCTCTTTTCTCAGAGGAGGTTAGTAGCCAAGTCAATGAATTACTAACTCAACTTAATACACCAAACCCCACTAAAATTGACAATTCTGTCTCCAAACTCAATGAAATATTCTATGCTGCTGCCAGGAGGGCAAATATAAAAAGATTTAAACTTAAGTAGAAGAAGGGTAAGAAAAAAAGACAGAAAAAGTGGTATGACCTGGAATGCAGAGATCTATACAGAGATCTGAAAAGACTGTGTTCCCAACTGCGGGCACAACCACTAAATGTCCATCTGTTAACATCATACAGGCAAAAAAGAAAACAATATAAAAGATTGCTAAACAAGAAAAAGAGACTTTTCCAACAAAAACTTATTGACAGCATGGTAAATTTGGAAGAAAAAGACCCCAAACAATTCTGGAACATCTATAAGGAACTAACGGAACGTGAAACTAAACATAAGGCAAACCCTATCAGCCCCAGCAAATGGCTTTCACGCTTACAGGCTCTACTAAATCAACCGGGGACCCATTTTGACCCGAGTCTCGAGTCTTTCATTGCAGATAATAAAGACCTAGTATTCAGTGAGCTCAATTTTAAAACTACTCCCCGAGAAGTTGAGGTGGCTATCTCAAAATTGAAACGCAACAAGTCCCCTGGACTTGATGGAATTTTAAATGAAATGACTAAAAGCGGCAAAAATATCTTAGTACCCCTTTTAGTCAAACTGTTTAACAGCATATTAGTCAACCAGTACTTTCCACATGTGTGGAGAGTGAACTCTATCACTCCTATACATAAAAAAGGAGATGCTAATATTGCAGGAAACTATCGTGGCATAGCAGTCTCTAGTCACGTTTGTACACTGTTGTGCACTATACTTAACTGCCGACTCATGGACTTCACAGAAAAGCACAAAACAATACCACATCAACAAATTGGATTTCGGCGTAAAAGCAGAACCTCCGATCATATTCTCACGCTTAAGACCCTCATTGACAAATATATTAACAGAATGCCTAGACAATATTTATTTACCTGCTTCGTGGATTTTAAATCCGCGTTTGATACAGTCTGGAGACAAGCTCTATTATACAAGCTGACCGCCTCTGGAATTGGGGGCAACTTCTTTGGTCTGCTGCAAAGTATGTATTCGGATGTACTGTACTCAGTCAAATCGCAAAATGGGTATTCAGCTGAATTTCAATCAAATGTTGGTGTAAAACAGGGCTGCGTACTTAGCCCTGGGCTATTCAATATATTTTAAATGATCCGCCGAGCTTCTTTGATGAGTCTTGTAGTCCAGTTCTCTTAGACTCCTGCAGCATTGGTTGTTTACTCTATGCAGATGACCTAGTGCTCCTCTCCGATAGCAGCTCTGGCCTACAGAGTGCCTTAAACAAGCTAGGAGAGTATTGTGACAAGTGGCGACTACAAGTTAATCTCAATAAAACAAAAGTAATCATATTTAACAAAGGCGGACACAAATTTCGTAAATATAGGTTCTTGTACAAAGACTGTGACATTGAAATTGTTCAAAGTTACTGCTATTTGGGCATTGAGTTTACTGCATCTGGTACTTTTAATCTTGCCATCACAAAACTTAAAGAAAAATCAAACAAAATTCTATTTTGTTTGAGGTACTTTGACTCGCATGGTAATGTAGACTGGGCTCTAAAGCTCTTCCAAAGTTTAGTGGTGCCAGTGGCAACCTATGCCAGTGAAGTTTGAGCACCCTTCTTGATTCAGTCCCTAAACAATCATAACTTCATGCAACTCTGTGAAAGAGTACCAACCGAGCAGGTACATGTTAAACTATGTCGCTTTCTACTAGGTGTGCACAGGAAGTCGTGCATTGCAGCAGTAAAGGGGGAACTAGGAAGATATCCCCTTCTTATCACCAGCCTATGTGCTGCTGTAAAATACTGGTCATGCTTACACCAGCGTGACCCTGACAGCCTTGTTGCTAAATGTTTGCATGAAAACTATTCTTTGATACAAAACAATATTCCATGTTGGTTGATGAATATTAAAAACATGTTACTTAAATTCAATCTTCAAAATTCTTTTGAAAATATTGGCGGACTAAACATAAAGGCATGTACTGTAAAAATTATCAAAAAATCTTTGCTCTGAATATACCAGACTATGGACAAAATATATAAATGGGGATGGGAGAGACTCCAATAAACTGAGAAGCTACTGCCTGTTCAAAGACTGTAATTTTAATAGGGAGAAATATCTGGACCTTAACCTGTCAGTTCATAAAAGGAAACATTTCACAAAACTTATAATAAGAGCGCACGATTTACACATTGAAACTGGCAGATACAATAAAATCCCAGCAGATTAAAGATTCTGCAATTTCTGTAATAATAAGGATATAGAAGACGAAGTGCATTTCATGCTAAGATGTGAAAAATATGCCGCAAACCGAAAAACACTGCTCGAATCTTTAAAACTATACCATTTAGATACTTTTTCTGAGACAGAAAAATTTAAATTTCTCATGTCCGGCGACAAGGGGGACCATACTGTGACCAAGCAGGTAATAAAATTTGTGGCCCATGCCATGGAGATAAGAAGTCCTCCTAGGCCCTGATCAAATCACACTGTACATAGCTGTATACATCATGTGTTACTATTATTATTATTATTATTATTATTATTATTATTATTATTATTATTATTATTATTATTATTATTATGTTGTTGTTGTTGTTGTTTTTGTTGTTTTTTTTTTTGTTTGTTTGTTTGTTTGTTTTTTTTTCTTAATTTTCTATCTATTTATTTAAACCCAGACCTGTTGCAAGCATTTTGATGTAGCACAGGATCTGCAATATGTAATTTGCCATGCCCACCGGATGGCGGGCTTTAAGCAATAAAGATATTATTATGTAAAGGTAAAAAAAAACTATCTTTAGGTCTTGAACCAGTAAATACACTGTGCAGCTGTGTTAGAACTTTCAGTCACGCAATGAATACAGGGCCGCAGGTGACAGGCTATTAAAAATTACGGAGGACAGAAACTCTTACCCATTTCTTGTCGTATAAAGGGAATAAATATGTCTCATTACCTGTGGGTTTGGGAAGGGGGTCACTTCAACATTTAATCCTTGAACTGGAAGTCTTGTTGGGCTATTATTTTACTAAGCTTTGCTTCGGAACTATAGCTATGGAGGTAAGCATGAACAAATATGCGAGTAGCAAAAAAAGTTAATTGGTTTTGACCCCATTTTCTATTGATAATGTAAGTGTCATTGAAGTAACCTTTGGCCAAAATGACAGGTACAGTGTCAACGAAAATGTCAGAGACAAGCTGGCGAATATAGCCAATTTTACATGTAACTCTATTAGGTTTGTTTTTACTGGTCCAAGACCTGTACCCTTTCCTTCTTATAGAGACGGTTTGTAAACGCTGATCAGCAATTTAAATGTTGTCTGCTTCATTTGTCTTTTGTAAAGCTGCCCTTGCGTCATCTTTTTATGAATCTGTTCTATAAAACTAACAATCCAGTAATTGCACTGGATTAAATACAATGAACTGGGTCATGTCGATAAAGACACTCCCTCATACCTAACCTCTGTTGAACCATCCTTTTTTTTAAGTCCCCCGCCCACTTGGTGGGGGACTATAGGTTTGCACCTCGTCCGTCCGTCCTTCCGTCCGTCCGTCCTTCTGTCCGTCCGTCCGAAGCTTCTCCGGGCCATATTTCCAACACAATAACACCCACAGCTACCAAATTTAATGTATTTGTACTTCCTAGGATAGAGGTGTATGGTGTGCCAAAAGTAGGTCACTAGGTCAAATATCTGGGTCACAGAATACATATGTATGAAAAATCTTGTCCGGGCCATAACTTTTTTGTCCTTTTACTTAGAGTCATGAAATGTTACACAAATGTGAAGCTTAGTCTAAGAAAGTGTCATAAAGCAAAACTAGGTCACTAGGTCAAATATTTGGGTCACCACGATATGTAAATATACAGAAACAAATTTTATCTGCCACATATCTTCCCTATATTAATGCTACCTCTTCAACTTTTGGGTGGGTAGACCTTAGGTAGTAGCTGTGCATAGGCATTGTTTTGTGTGGCTAGTTACTTGCATTAATTAATTATTTAACAAAGTTCGTTAAGAAAGACAAATTTTGTCCGGGCCATATTTTCTAAACTATTAATGCTAGCCCTTTGAATTTTTTGTGGTGGATAGACCATAGGTAGTAGGTGTGCATAGGCATTGTTTTGTGTGGCTAATTACTTGCATTAATTAATTATTTAACAAAGTTCCTGAAGCAAGACAAATTTTGTCTGGGCCATATCTTCTCAACTATTAATGCTAGCCCTTTGAATTTTTTATGGTGTGTAGACCTTAGGTAGTAGGTGTGCATACGCATTGTTTTCTGTGGCTAATTACTTCCATTAATTAATTAATTAACGAAGTTCATTAAGCAAGCTCAAGATACAATACAAATTTTGTCCGGGCCATATCTTCTAAATTATTGATGCCAGCCCTTTGATTTTTTTTATGGTGGGTAGACCTTAGAGGGGATATGGTAATGGGCACCGTCCGTGTGTCCGTCCGTCCGTCAAATATTTGGGTCACAGTAATACATAAATGTACAGTATTTTCATGTCCTTACTGTAATTCTTAAAAAAATTTGACTTCTTGTTATAAAAGTTTACTGATAATGTATTGTGACCTAAAAGTGTGTCACGACGCAAAACTAGGTCACTAGGTCAAATATCTAGGTCACAGTGTAAACTCCATGTAAAACCTTGTCAATGCCATGTTTCCCTTACTATAATACCGACAGCTACCAAATTTATTATTTCAATACTACCTGGGGAGTTGTTGTGTCACATGGCAAAAGTAGGTCACTAGGTCGAATATCTAGGTCACTGTGAAATCCATTCAAAATCTTGTCCGGGCCATAACTTTTTTGTCCTTTTACTTAGATTAATGAAATTTTACACAAATGTGAAGCTTAATCTAAGAATGTGCCATACTTTTATTTTTTTTTTCATCTAGGTCACACCCCTATATAGTAGTCCATTCAACCTCATGGGCGACGAGCGGGGGACTATGTATTGCTCTGCAATACTCATTAACTTGTTTAAATGGGGATTTGGTGCAACTGTTATTTTTGTTTCCCATTTTGGGGGAAAATAAAAAACGCTTACTGTTGACTTACTGGAAGAGGTGTTTAGGTAAAATGCATGAATGCCCATTTTTCCACATAAAATTAATGAACCTCAACCATCCATTCAGAAAAAAAAAGAAACACGCAATCATAGGGCTCCTAAAAGAGAATTTGTATATTAATTGCTAGTTCTTCGCATTCATCAAAGTAGTGGTCTTCTTTTCTGATAACATTAGATAAGGAAGGAATCATTCTTTCTGATTGAGTGACACTCGTGAACATGACCGAGTTGTACAGTCCTTTGTGCGATCAATCAGTACAAAATCCAACAAATATCTGTTAACTTTGGATCAAAAGTTTATCAAAAGTTCGAACAACATTCTTTTCAATCGTCACGATGGCTCAATTGATCACGCAGGGATCTTTCCTTGAGAAAGCGCTAAGGCGGTCTATGGAGAAAAGAAAAAACCCGACGCTGAGACAGATGCCAATTTTATACGGTATCAACCCCTAAAATGCCCGATATAAAGTCGTATGCCAAGTTAAAAGACTTTTGATTAAAAAAAAATAATAATAATAAACGCTTGAGTACGTAAGCACTTGCCCTTGAAAGAGAAAAGCTCTGTAATGTGAGAGAGAGAGAGAGAGAGAGAGAGAGAGAGAGAGAGAGAGAGAGAGAGAGAGAGAGAGAGAGAGAGAGAGAGAGAGAGAGATGTATATACCAAGTTTTTTTTAAGGTACATATGAATCATGTGTTAAAGAAAAAAAATTGCGACGGTAACTCAACAAAGCATAAGGAAGTAGATCTATATATATATAAAAGAAGCGCTCAAATATGGTACTTGAGGTCACAAATATCGGCTGCCCTAACATAACGAGTGCAGTAGGCCTTCCAATAAATAAATAAAAACAAACTACAAACAGCGTAAAAACTGATAAGCAGTGTGCACACGTACTGTGGCGTCCTTTCGGAAAAACATATTAACTAAAATTGAAAAGTTACAAAGGGCAATAAATTAAGTATGCAAGGAAACAATAGAATGCAACAACTGGGCAACCTTTACCAGGAGATCTAAAAGGATAAGAAAATGTTAGGCTGGACAATTTTTTTGCTTGCCGATAAACGCTGAAACATTAATGATAAAAACGATTCTCTCAGTATTTCTCGACAAGCATCAAGGAATGCCGAAAGAACTCTGTTTGTCGTATTCTCAGCGTTTTTTGCAAATAAACGCCCAAGGTACCTTCCCTTATCAACATTACGCCAGCGTTCCCGGGCAAAAGATGGAGAAATACCAAAGCAGCCTCCGCCCCCCCCCCCCCACACCTACACACACACACACACAAACACACACACACACACACACACACACACGACAGCAACAGACTCACCTCGGCGATTCACGTCAATTTTACCGAGAGAGGCCAAGATAAGGACTAGAGAGAATGCTGTTTTGGCGGTTGTGGTCGTTTGCGCCGAGACAAACTCCATAGAGAAAACTGCCTCTGCATCTGGAAAAATACCGTCGAATTTTCCACCATTTCAGCAAAGGAAATTAAAGAGCATTTTTGAATGATAATGGTCAAAACCAAATACATATGTGTGCGGTTTTTATTTCTTGTTCATTCATTGGTGAAAACTACATCTTTACATCGGGAGCACCAGACAGCAAGGTAGAACCCCTGGTGCATCACACATAATAGCACAAGAACAGAAATATTGGTAGAGACTGAATAAGAGAGCATATCATCAAGCAAAATCAACCACATACATGTGTACCAGACCGAAGAATCACGTGCATCTTTTATCTGCACCCTGTACGACAAGCAACAGGTATTAGGCAGCTTGAATAGGCCAAAGGTCACGCCGAAGATTCAATAATTGACTGTGTCCTGTAGTGCCATGCCTTAGCCAAAAGCTGCTTACTTATGCGGTCCAAAACATCGCACGATATGCTGGCAGAAGTCGTACACGTGCGCTCATGCCAAGTCATGGGAGCTAACAAAGCTTCTCTTGTAATCTGGAGGCCAAAATACTCTCCCAAATATTGTCGCCTACTGTCTCTTTCCAAAGACATATATTTTTAGACTTTACGTGATTTAGCGCTGGGCATAGAAACAAAAAAATGTGACAAATCTTCCTTGTTATCATAGATGCATAAAACACCATGTTTCTAGTCATCGCCGAGACTTGGGCATCCGTTTCCTGTGTCGAGGGTATGACAGGGCACAGGTCACCAGGCTTGCAATAAGAAATGAAGATCGTAATGACAAAATAATAAAAAACAAAAAATAATAAAAGTGATGAGACAGAAAATTTTGATGCTCGAGGAAATGAGAAACGAGTTCTTTCTTTCTTTCTTTCTTTCTTTCTTTCTTTCTTTCTTTCTTTCTTTCTTTCTTTCTTTCTTTCTTTCTTTCTTTCTTTCTTTCTTTCTCTCTCTCTCTTTCTTTCTTTCTTTCTTTTTAAATTGGCCTAACCTACTGTTCTGTGAAGAATTACGAGCAATGTTCCCTGTTGAACGGAAAATCTGCTTACCTGTTTGCATGCCCTGTAGGGTAAAGGAGAACTGGCCTTACTCCATGCAAGGCTATTTCAAGCATCCGTTGCTATGGTCTTTTGACATGATCATACTTTATTGTGACATTTTACTGTATTAGGCATGCAGAGAATACACAATAAATGAAGTAAGCTTGGAAATATTTTAGTGTGGCGGAAACCGGAAAAAACTGTTACTGCGAAGCAGTGCGAGTTTCTTTTGGAAGGTGATCATGGAATGTTTATACATGTATTCACCAGGCTACCTTCATGTTGTTTAATGATTACTCTATAAATGACAATCAAGAGGAGTCCCTCGGCATACCCTGGCAATTTTGACGGGAAATACCGAGGTAAGGACGATCAGGAAAAAGTAACTTGGCGTTTTTCGGGATTTTTGCCGGGAAGCGCAGAGGTACTTTCCCCAATCAACAATACCTTCCTATTTCTTGCGTGTTTTCGCCGAGACATGCCGAGGTAAGAAAAAATGGGGGCGGGGGGTGGGTGGGTGTGAAACCGCATTCTCTCGGTATTTTTCCCCCCTAGAAATGCAAAGAAAAAGACTTTTCCCCCAATATTTCGGCATTTCTTGGCAAAAAATGCCCGTTGTGGCCCTTTTTACTCCGCTTTTCTAGTGTAATTTCAAGTTACAACTTAACAGTGTGCAAACCAAGCCATGAGTGATCTACAGAAGACATAAAGCGTTTCAATACTAGCCGCTGTAACATTAGGATGAACCATTCTAATGTATGTATATAATTGGCCGGCAATATGTTGTGTAATATTTGAGATAACTCCTGCAATTAGGACAAAAGAGCTCATGAAATACTTTTATATGTAATTTACAAAAAATATCTAACACCATGCGTATTTCATACAATATGCAAATATCATTGAAGACAAGCAGTATGCACAAATTAGGCCTATATATAAGCATAAGCAAAAGCATATAGGCCTGCTTTCTTAGGCTGAGGCTGTCTTGCTGTAGTACTCTCCTGGTAATCCAAAAAGTTCCCATATAATTTCACACGAACCGTTTGATTTACTGACCTGTGCACAGTCCAACTTTTTGTTTAGTTACAAAATGAAAAGTAAAATGAGGACCAACGTTTCATTTCTCTATGAAACATGATTTAATTATCGAATTCTCCTTATAATTGTGTATTATACGGGAATGTTTCTCTTCCTATAATTGTATTGCATATGTGTCTCAAAGCTCTGGGGACAGCGGCTGTTTGTTTTTCAAAGTCTTGTACTATTTCAACTGTACATTGCTAATGGAATAAACTTGTAGATGAGATGTCAAAAATACACATGTATGTATCATGTAACACGATACAATAGAATACACACTCAATATATTGTTCTCAACAAAATAAACATGAAACCAATTAGATAATACGAGTGTGAAGAATCTCTAATTCAGGACCACATGATGAACATTGGTTTTAGATTAAATTGTGACGTAAAAAATGCATCAACCAACTATTAAAAGAAAATACAAATCTGGCTTTCTTTTCTTTGAAATTCGTTACTTTTCGATAGAGACAGCTGATACATCTAGCTTTGGTAGTCCACATCTGCCCTTGTCAAGCTTCCTATACAGTGTGGACATTTTGCAACACTAATCCAGCACTTAATGTAAATGCTATGAATTTATTTTAATTTTGTTAACTTCACAGTCAATAAACAATTATGTTTGATATGAATCTATTCTTATACATACGTCACTATCAACAGGTATGTTTCTGATATTAATCTATTTGCATTTTCAGTTCGAACTCAAAACGGCCATATCAACCTGTCTGCAAAAGGTGGAAGTCGAGTAGATAAATGGCATCTTGATAGCACGAGCGTTGTGTTCAGTCTGTGTCTCCGCAATTCGAGGAGCACTGAATACGGGAAATTTCGGTTCATTCAGGTGAGCCGGCAGCATTAGTGAAAGGTAGCGCTCTACCCCCAGGGGCTCTACCTCTCTTCGTGCACTCCTCTCGCCTGCAAACTTAGTATTTAACTTCTTAACGCAATTAAAAATCAAAACAAATTTTACAGAAAACACTATATAAAGGTCCCAACTGATAAGTGGCAATGTTTTTTTCTTACTTAGTCTAGCGTATTAAAGTGTTTTAAGTCCTTCCGCAATCCGACAGTCAGTCGGTCGATGGGATCTGACAGTCTATAATAGCTGTCGTGACTTGCTTTGTCCTACCAAAACGAGCTCTGAATTTGCCGTAAGAGTTGGGGGGGGGGGGTGGAGGACATAGACTGTACGACAATCCTGCAAGTCCTAGGACCCCCTCACTGGTGACAAACAAGACCTTGCGGTCTCAGATAAGTGTATGCACAAAGCTATGAAGCAATTCTATGTGAATTTACAAATGACCAAATCATTAAACAAAGTGCTATGCAGTCATCGGTAAATTAAACAAATTTCAGAAAAATAAGTGGGATGCAGAACAGCTTCTGACTTCAAAAGGAGACAACCTGACAAGATCAATAAAGAGTTTTTTTCTGCAGCCCGGAGAGGTCCTTTTGGCTCAGGTAAGTACCAACAAAGAAAAAATTCATAATATAGGCTTACACAATATTTTATGTTTACCCAATGTACTTGCAAGATTCATTGCTGTTACTATTATCTCAATTTTCTACAGAACCACGCAGACAAACATGTATACATCACTGCAGCAGACCATATATGGAAAAAAAACATGATTGGCTGATCCAAATTGGGAGAATGGAACAATTGTCAGTTTTACTTATCTTGCAACTTAGTTCGAGGATGTCATTTATCACACATCCATTAATAACAAGTATTTTGTATGTATGATAAGTCAAACGGCAAATCCACTGGTATCAGGAGATTTAGAATCGAGGAATCAAAGTGCATATGCTGGAACACATAATTCACATAAAACATATATCGTTTTACGCTCAAAGTATTTTGCGCTAGTTAAACTTTTTTTCAAACTACTGAGCTTCATATATGATTATTTCAATTATTGATGATGACACGCGTGTCTTGCTTGATGTATGTTGACATTTTTGTGCTTGTCGGTCCTTACGCTGACAGATTATGCAATATGGCGGGTAAGAATAACGGATACCTGCCATTTTAGATTATGCATAAATACCTTGGTACAGAGGAAATCGTTTATCATCAGAGAGCCATTTTACATTCACTATTATTTAAAGTCACTTAAACCCAAAAAGGGACGGCAAATTCTTGTGTTGTTTCTTTTTAAGTACCAGTTAAAATACACTACTTCCGATACGCCAAACGACGAGCATGAAATATTATTTATGCCTTTGATGGAAATTTTTGGTGTCTGGACATGTGTGCAGTCGAATACGTAAAAAAATGGAAATACGGGACACACATATTGATTTCCTGCCACAACTGTATGCCTGGTTGTCTTAGTAACCACAGTCTCGACTCGCGAGATATGGGAAGCTGCCTGTGCGGGCAAGAGGTATATTACTAATATTTTGGGAATGAAGAATACCTACAGGCAGATGGAAATTTCCTCTTATATCTAGTTTGCGAAGAACTAAATGAATATTAAAATACGGCATTTCGAAACTTAAAGTTTTCTAAAAAAAAAAAAAAAAAAAAAAAAAAAAAAAAAAAAACTGATTTTGTGAGAAAGGGGTATCTAGCTCTGTCAGTGACTGTGATATGCTCGTGTGTCCATCGTGATTGACAGTGCTTTGTAGCGGGAAATTAACATGCATTTCTCGTATTGAATGTGACGCTGGTATGCTCGTCACCCTTGTTCTATAAACTCCCGAAATTGGCCGTGATACAGTTTTCCTTTTTCGTCACTGTTTACATTGTAGGGGGCTTTCATATACCATGACGTGGTTGGGGTACCAGAGGAGTATGGGGAACGCATCACTTACATTCTCAGTTTCATGCCGAAGCACGCCGGTAGACTTCATGATCCTCTGCCTACCTTAGTCAAATTGTACGACACTTCCGATCCTGTTCGCGTGATCATTCCGGAATATACTGGTTACGCGGCCTACAAGATTGCTGACACTGTTCGTGGGGCGTTAGAAAGTGGTTCGTACTCCAACACTGAAGATGAGATACGCTTGCCAAACAGTACACTCTTCAAGCTTACTCTTGTCCTCCTGACACGGAACTCACAAGTGTACCGGAATCAAATGTGTTTTGCAGATAAACTTAATTTTGTAAACAAAATATCCAGTCATACATGATACTTTTAATACTAATTATTTTTTAATTATTTAACTGCACTAAAACATGCTCCTTCTGCAACCACCAGGAAGGTTGTTTCAGGGTTGATTGTTTTATGCTGCACAGTTTATTTTACTTCAGCAAAAATGTTTCCCTGTATAGATAGTTACTGCAGTTAAACACTTTTAATCTGTTCGTTTCCTATCATCTATTTGATCGGTATAAGAAAAGTGAACTTCTATATTGCCTATCGTCGCTATTTATGGGTTTCTTACATTGCGCAGATATTCACCATAAACGTTTCTCATATTTTACCAATATTCACCATGCATTTACACCCCCCCACCATGAAAACAAGTCCGACTCGGAATTTCACGATTGATGCTCAGTCAACGGCATACTTGCAGGTTTTTATGTAAACGGTGTGAATCTTTTTGATTCCTAATAATTTTGCTTCGCTGTTCGTTGATTCAGGTAGAGACTGTGAAGTCCTGTTTGCTGGATCAAATCTAAAGCTTGCACTCAATAGGGCTGCAGCCAGGCTTGAAAATCTACGATGGACTATACCTTATACAACAAACAGAACAGAAATTCAACGTAAGTGTAGCCTATATTTTTTAATCGAATCAAATCACCTCCGGACATTTTGGTAACACTAGTGTTTCGCGTGTTTGGAGCGAGGCTGTCGATACATTTCTGTTCAATCAGTGGACATATGACGTAAACTTGTAGCCTTCACGTTTTCATAATTTTTAGTTGTGGCATTGAATGTGCACAGTTCCGTGAAAATCTACAACAGCATAAATGCTAGTATATCTATATGGATAAAGTATATTTTATTTGTGTGGCTGACGGTTCTTTGTTTAATCCGACAGGATTTCCGATTAAAGTTGCAATATTCTATCTATCTATCTATCTATCTATCTATCTATCTATCTATCTATCTATCTATCTATCTATCTATCTATCTATCTATCTATCTATCTATCTATCTATCTATCTATCTATCTATCTATCTATCTATCTATCTATCTATCTATCTATCTATGTCATAAATCATTCACGTGGGACACGACAAATACAATTATGCTGAAAAAATAGAAAAAGGCAATGCCTTGTTCCGCTGTCTTTGATGATATTGCCCATTTTGTTGTAGATAAACTTCTTGAGACAACAAATGAACTGATAAATAGCGCGAGGTCATCAAAGTTAGTTCACCAGATCCTTTCCAAAGTTAACGTTGTTGCGGACGAAATTGCAAACCTGGAGGCCGACAAAGCAGACTGGAAATTTATCTATTAAATGACTTCCTGAAATGACACTTGCTGATGTTTGTTTTTACGCCAAGCCATGCGCACTGTACGTGTTGATTAAAATGAGAGGGATGAGATAAAATAGGACTTATGTTATGATTAAATCAGTCCCGTGCTGGCAGGGGATGCGTGACCCAAGGAAAAATATAATATATGCGCTCAGATAAACCTAAGCTTTGTCTGTAAGGAAACGTGGAAGATTGTCATCCCTATGTCGTATTCACGAGTCATAAACGTGATGCCAACGGACAGCAACAGCAAAATTGAGTTTATGTAAATATAGTGTATGTTCCATGTTCAGATTTCTGAGACAGATTCAGATTCAGATTCAGCAGTGTTTAGAACCGGATAAGCCTTCAACATTGGGATGACTACAGGACACCGATGGGCAAGACCAGTATTTGCACATGCGGTCATTCCTGAGATGAGATGTTAGGTGATACCTTTATGGCCAGTGGTTCACTGAACTAGTGATGTTCCTGCAGAAAGCCAATCCTCCTGAATATAGTTCGAGGTCGTTCAGATTGGGCAGGGACCAGACTATGACGTATGCCTTGCGTCGATCTGAGATGTATCTACTTTGCCATTTGATATTAAAACTAACTAAAAAAATCCCTAAAATTTTATTCAATATTTTTGAATTAAAGTGTTGATCCATAATGTACATTTCAGGTGTCTTGTGAGCACAAAGGATGGGTCACTTTTAATTCATTTGTAATTTTTGGTATCTATTCGTTTTATGCGATTATATATGGTACTCTAAATTAATTTGATTTCGCTGGAGTTTTCTGTCACTGAATGTTGCAAAGAAATTGAAGAACGGAAAATATTTTTCTCTGAAACCGTGTGATTCAGAAGTAATAATAAACTCAAAAGTTTTAATGGTGAATAACACAAAAACTTGAATGTCATTGAAATTACATAAATCCGCTGTATACAAAAACATCGATTAACATTTAATGTTGCCTAATTTTTGAATGGATCATACGCCAATTACAGAATTCATGCATGTATACATTCCCGTCCCTTTGACCCCCCCCCCCTTGCGTAAGAGAGTAGATTACTATGTTTGGTACTATCGTGTCGTTGACTTTTATTAGCATATGTAGCTCGCATCTGTGTCAAAGTTTTGACCTGTGTCAAAATGTGTGCCTTTTTCTTTTTTTTTTTTTTTATCTGAGAAACGATACGTTATGTCATGTTTACACTTCACACTCACACAGGTTCAAGGTAACAATACACACACACACGCATATATATATATATATATATATATATATATATATATATATATATATATATATATATATATATATATATATGGGGAAAAAACCTTTCGTTGTTGTCAATCTTGCCCCTCAGAGATGGTGATCGTATTCGTCGTATCAGAAAATGGTTGTACACTTTGAAGGTTGTCTCCAAATTGGGGTCAAAGAGCCATGAGATGCTAGAAAATTTAGAAGAGGGAAGAGGAGATCTGGTGCTACTATTGAGGAAGTTGCCCAGCTTGAAAAGATCATAGACCGAGCCATCATCAGGAGGGGCAATGCTGGTCAAGACAAAGTGCGACAGCACAAAGGACACATATGGAGGAAATGATATCAGGGAAAAGCAGAACCTCTTGTCTACAATGACTAGTCCTGGGGAAGAGACCTCTACTTCCAAGCTTATGGGAAAGTCCACATCTATGAGAACATATCTGCCGAACTTTCAGATAGACATCCCATTATGAGTCAAAAGTGGTTTGGCATATCAGAGGTCAAAACAAAACGCTGTATGGAAACCAATTTGTGATTCAGAAAATCCCCACTTTCAGGGTGCAAGGGCGACGGGAAGCTTTGGCCAAAGCCTGTGTTGACTCAGATGGCTTTGATCTGACAAAAAAAGTCTTTGTGATCATCCTTGCAGCAAGTGAAGTAACCAAAGGGTAGGATAAATGGAAGCCAATATCACGGAGGGCAGTGTGGAACATGGCCAAGATATTTGGGATACAGAAAAGTGTCTTGCCGATGACATTGACGGCACTGTCAAAAGTCGGGGCATTGTTTGTGTAGATTTTGCATTTAACTTGTCCATGTGATAGACCCAGGAGGGCAGTCTGCCTGGTGGATCTCGTTTACACGGATATATCAAATGTAGGTTATGGTATATAACAAGGTGTGGGAAAGCACATATGCCAGATTGTGTGTTTTTTTCCCCAAACATGCAAGCTTTGTCTAAGACTAGCAGCTGCAGCAAGATTTGTGATATCCACAATTCTCTTAATGTAGTCCCTCTAGGACAATGATATATCCCTATCTGTGTTTGTAGAATTGTATTCCAGCATCCCAATGAGCCTCGAAAATGCCTACATGTTTTACCGTATGGCCTTCCAGTAGTAGCTCTCAGATTTAGTGACCCTGACCAGACTATGGCAAGAAAAAATGTTTCGTGTTGGAATAACAATTACAGTAGAACCCCTCTCTTAAGGGACCAGTCAAGGGAACACTGAAAAATGGTCCCTTACAACAGGTGGGCCCTTGAGGCAGGTTGAGTCCTGGCACAGTATGCTGTAAAACATGCAGTCAACATGAACAGGTAGGTATATATGCACATGATTTCATTATTGTGATTAAAATACAAGAAGGTGAATGATGATGCTGAAGATGCTACTGATGATAAAAACAGATACATGAAGGTAACAGTCACAGGTAAATTGTCCATCAGAAATAAATTTGGTTAAGTGTCACACTTAAAACCCAAGTAAAATGCACATGACTTTAAAAATGAGTAAAACTTCCATCACAGGTAAACTGGCCATCATGTATAAACTAAATGTCCTTTAAGTGGAAATGTTTTAAAATATATGCCTTCTTTTTTTGCATGTAATTGATAATCTATTTAACCTTTGTAGCCATGTTCACGACTGCATTTAACTCATTCCATACTATGGTGACAGCTATTGGTCAGTGGTTGTGGCACTGACCTAACTCTATAGACATGTGAGTACTTGAATGAAAGTTCTTTTCATAAAAAATTTAGATATGCAATTGTCGTCTTAAATCTTGGTAAATATACAGTAAAATCAGGGACTGGTATGGACTGAGTTATAAGAGTAATGTCACCTTCCTGCAAAGCGTAATTCTTGTGTGTATTGACTGCCTGCTCTGTCGTCTCTCCTGTCAGTGTCACTGTGGGACAAGTATCTTCCTCTGGCTCTTCATAGTGTTCATTATCACCAAACCAGATAATTAATTTTCTCATTTCCAGTCTTTTGAAGCTTTCACCCTTTTCTGGCCATTGGTGAATTCCCATCATACTCGCTCAGTGCCTCTGCCTTTCTTTTCATAAGTCTCTTAATTTGCACTTATCCACAGTTTTAGTTGAGATCACATTGCAGCTTTTCCCCTGGTCATGCATCTTTATGGCTTTGAATTTGTCTTCGAAGCACCGGCAATTTTTAAGGGTTTTGGCGATGGCTTTTTGTGGAAAAACTTGATTGGAGGCTTGAGCCTTGTTTTGGCAAATCTGTGGAAGTCTGGTTAATTAAATTATTTACCTACAGAGGGCGATCTCGGGCACTAAACACAAGTTAATTGCATGTTTAGGACACATTTAGGGTGGGCACCTTGCATGCTGTGTAGGTTGGCGCTTAAGACAGGTAAAAATAAGCCAAAATACACTGGGAGGAACTGAGAGTGGTTCCTTATGACAGGTGGTGTATATATTGAACCATCAACAAAATCATATGAATATTTATATATCAGATGTAAATTTCTTACATGAGCAGTACTGCTTACAGTGAAGACTTAAAGCTGATAATGCTGTATTAAAATGTATTTTATATTATTAAAGTTTAGTTCAGATGTGCTTAATGCATGAGCATGTAAAGAGGAAAAAAATTTATATCATGCAAATGATCATGAAAAATGAAAATATTTCCCATGTATATGTATATTAAGGCAAATTCACAAAACTATGTACAGTGGCTCCCTCTAACTAGACAGTACAGAAAAACATGATCCATGGTTATTAATTCCAAACCCAACAATGACAGCAAAGATATTCCAGACTTGCCAAAGCATCAACATTTCTCTTCCAATACCAATGTGAAAAAACAAATTTCACTCCTGACTTGAGACAGGCAGTCACCCATAAAAGGCAACTGGTGGTTTAAACCGGTCCTCTCAACCTTAGAAATATTCATCATTAACTGCAGACACTAGTTCTTTTCCAAAATGTTAAGGCCTGACCACCCAAAACACAAATTTCATTACTTCTGCCAAAAATATAATGAGACCTGTTAGGCCTATCAACTTTTAGTTCTCCCCGACTTGTCAGGCAGCTAAGTTTACAGCAAAAGAATAAAGTAGGCTCGCATCGTTTTTATAATATTTATGAATCTGGAACATTATAAACACACTCTACCTCCACTATAACTATGAGTCGGAGAACAAAGCCCACAGTACAACATAGCCAATGAAGTAATTTTCAAATAGTACAGAAAAACATGATCCATATTCATTAATTCCAAACCAAACAATGACAGCAAAGATATTCCAGACTTGCCAAAGCATCAACATTTCTCTTCCAATACCAATGTGAAGAAACAAATTTCCCTCCTGACTTGAGACAGGCAGTCACCCATGAAAGGCAACTGGTGGTTTAAACCGGTCCTCTCAACCTTAGAAATATTCACCATTAACTGCAGACACTAGTTCTTTTCCAAAATGTATAGGCCTAACCACCCAAAACACAAATTTCATTACTTCTGCCAAAAATAAAATGAGGCCACTTCGTGCAGAAAATGTGGTGTTTACATTATCTCTCCCCAGGGAGCCCACCAGTCTTATAAGGCCACTTATTGACCACTGTTTACGGTTGGCCCTATAGGAGGGCAGCACCGTATTTGTAAAACATAAAATGAAAAATTTGCGAAATTTACTAGGTGCAAAATGATATACATTTACAGTATTTCATTGTTTCAAACTAAGAAAAGTATACATGAAGGGATCACTCCACAAACACAATTTCTAATTATACAGTGAAGATCAGTTACAGTTGCTGGCAGCCTGTTGAATCAAATTTCAGATTTAGACAACTGAAAGCCTGTTGTATATGCAAGTATTCAGCCATGGAGATTCTATCATATTACATTAACAGGATTCTCTTTTTTTCAAAAACAGACTTGTAATCAAAAATTGAACCTGTGTACTTGAGATGATATTGTCAAGGTCCTAAAGCCAGGCAAATGCTACTGTTTATAATGCTGTAAACAGCCCTTAATTGAGCATGCAATTGCACAGTGCATGTAGGTGTACATGAAATGTCAAATGGAGGTAACCTATAGCTAGTATATTCTTAAAATGTTGCCATAGTCATTGTCGCACGGCGAAGGTCACTTTCATTAATTTTTTCATCATGTGAGTTGGACCATGGATTTCCTTGTATTGAAAGATTGCTAATCAGGCTTGAATTATTTTGTTGTCTTGGGAAAACTTTATTACAGCAAGTGTAACCAAGGAGAAATAAACGCTTCTCCCATAGCCAGTCAATAAATTGTGATAAGTTTTTCAATATGTGGTAGATGGGTGGATTTAAACCCTTTGCCCTACATCATGTTGGTAGTCACGATGGTGCACTTGAGTTTGGTAATTTAAAACGGAAAACACAGAATAGGGAAGACACAAAGTTTGCTACTTGCAGCTGTTTTATAAAATGTCCTTGATGATTGATTTAGTGAATTTCTTCATACTTACAAGGGGTGCCCAATGCGGTCCTGAATATGGAGTTGAAGCTAGCATAACCCTTAACAGGACATTTGCGTGTCTGGTATGCAGGGAATGAGAGGCCAGTAAAGACAAAGAATGAGAAACATGAAACTACATGTACATGATGTACGAGAAACTAGGAACTTTGTGACCTAAGGCTAAGTGCCAAGAGATGTGCTGTTATTGGTAGAACAGATACATGTATAATTATGTAACTAGAACAGCAGGTTACTGTAACTTCAAGCTACATTACAGGACTGTTTGTCTGTCCCGCATGGGGGGGGGGGGGCAATTGTTCCTTGATACAAAATAGTATGTACTTTTTGGCCGCAGATATTCTTCATCTGGTCAGTTATCAGGATCTGGAAGTATGTACATTCATGATGACCATACCTCATAAAAGTATGGTTCACATTGGCAAAGGATATTGAAAACTGTATGTTGATAAGCCAGAATGTACTGATAGGTATATACAGCCCCATCCTAATGACTGAAGTGACTTCTGTTGGGTGACCACATTAAACCATTTGTGATCAAATGGCCCAAAAATATGCTCAAATGTAAAAGTGTCTGGTTCATGGTTTATGCTTTTATCTAAATTTCTCTGTGACAGAATGCTACCATGATCGTATTCCCCAGGTCCTCAGCTTTCCTTTGCTCGTATAGTTGAGACGCGGCGTCTAATCTACGGTGCTGAGGATGGATCCATAGTCTAACTGGGGAAGGATTGACGAGGCTTCCACTGTCCTACCATGAAAAAATATTAAAAGCATCATCAAAATAGAAGTTTGATGGGGGAAAAAAGCACATAAACTTGAAACAGCTTGCAGGTGTTGTGGCAAAATAGGAAAACTTTATGTGTCAACCCCAGTGGAGGGACCAATTATAATTGCGAGTTGTCTGCTGTCCGTTTGTGGTTCTGTCCGTCCACCATTTGATGCCAATGCACTAACTTAAGTATGTTACATATATTATACTGTATGTGCTGATGGGGAAGACTTCAATGGAATGTTATTTTTGCAAAAACTAATAAATTCATTTTCAAATTTTATCTTGTGTTTATTTATGAATTAGATGTCCAAGTGTGAGGGAAGAACCTCATTCAGGGCATGGTCTGTTTTCACAGCACTTTACACAGAAAGAACAACTTTGCTCCACACATGCCCTTATATACACTAGACTTCTAATAAGAGATCATAAAAAACTATATAATTTCCAAAAGTACACATTTAGATCAAGTTATTAAAAACAAGGAAATCTGTGTAAGTGTAAACAAATTGAATTTTAATTGCTTAATTAAAAAGCTTTAATTTTACTGTTTTTATGGAAAAGCCAAAAAAAGGGGAAAAAAAAAAAAAAAAAAAAAGAAAAAAAAAAAAAAAAAAAACCTCCAACGCCAACAAAAAAAAAGAGTGAAATTCAAACAATGTTTTCTCATGGGAAATGAAACGGAAACCTTCTACCAGTAAAATTTCATACTTTTTGTTTGCTGGCAGGGTACAGTCCACGGTTTTAAGATACAACTTTCAGGACTTACCAAGTGTATAATAATCTAGGTCAAGTTCAATATTGGTGGTGCCAACTGTTGTATTGTGTAATATACTGTGAATACATTTATTTTCACGGTTTTTGCATTTTGGACCTTTCACTGCAACTTTAAATTCACTACTTTTGTTTTAATTCCTATCAATGTCATGTTAAAAATATGTTTCACTGGGTTCTTATTTTCACGGTTTTGAAGCATCACCGAAATTAGCGAAAATAAAAACGGCGAAATTAAATGAATTCACAGTATGGGTCAAAATGTGAAGATCTTGTAACCGCTCTACCATCCGTAATTTTTGATAGATCTTCATGAAATTAGTGGGATTGTGGTGGAGGCCAAAATCTCATTTAAATATGATGCTAGTGGCGTCACTTATAATTTGACAAATTACGAGCCAAAATGTATTTAAGCACAAAAAATTCCAAATCTCATAAACTGATTAAATGAGTCATGCCAAATTTATAGGATATATAGACCATGCCCAATGCTAACGTTTTTTAATATCAGTGACCTTGACATATTTATGTTAGGTCACCAGGCCTGTAAAGGTGAAAGAGGTGATGTGTAATGGCAGGGTATAGCTTAGACCAGGTATACATAAATGGCAAAGGGATTTGAGCCCCCACATCAAAATTGCACTTGATCACTTTGTACATTATGTACATAGTACGGTACTTGGTGAGCACGTTTTCAAAAAATATATTGATAATCCAAGGCCAAGGTCAAATGGCCAATTGAAATATAGGGAACATCTTGCGAATGCCCTGTGTGCCATAGTTTTTGAGTTGGGCCTATATAACTTAGGACTTATAATGTGTATGAAAATCTATGTCTGCATCAATGTTAGTGGTGCCACCTATAGTATTATGTAATTTTTGGGTCAAAATGTGAAAATCTTGAGAGCAGTCGAGCATGCTTAATTTCTTGTGGATCTTCATGAAATGAGTGGGATTGTAAAAGAGGTCAAAATCTCAGGTGCTAGTGATGCTAGTGGCGCCACCGATACTTTGATGAAAATTATGAGATAAAATGTCTTGAAAGATACAAAATTCCATATGTCGAAAAATAATTGAATTAGACATGCCAAATTTAAAGGAAATTTAGATCATGTTCAATGCTAATATGTCCTGTTAAATTAGTGACCTTAACCTATTTGTGTTAAGTCACTTGTTAAGTTGGAAGAGGTGATTTTGTAATGGCAGGGTGTAGCTTAGACATCAATGGCAAAGAGGCTTGAGGCTAAAGCTCAAAATTGCACTTGAAAACATTATATATAGAATTCTATTTGGTGACCTACTTTTGGGGTCACCATCACCTATTACTAAAGGTCATTAAGCACTCCAGGAAAGGACATTCAGTTCAATCTCTTGATAAAGAATAAGGCGAATGATACCAAATGTACCACAGATGTGTATCGTGGAAGTTTAATATACCATAATATGGATGACCTTGATTAATTTTTCAAGGTGGTGGAGGGTATACATGTCTGAAATTATTTTGTCATTTAGGTGGTCAACAAATCATTGGGCTCGAGGGCTTCTTGCTAGGGTATTAGATGGTAAGCATAGACACAAATTAATCATTTATACATGAGAGTCCTAAAGTATGCCATGCCCTGAAAGGAACACAGTCTCTCTCTCTCTCTCTCTCTCTCTCTCTCTCTCTCTCTCTCTCTCTCTCTCTCTCTCACACACACACACACACACACTCTCTCTCTCTCTCACACACACACACACACACACACACACACACCACCTGGCTAAACCCTCCAACAGCTCTGCATATATGTCCATCATGGTCAGCATGTGCAGAATGCAAAATGCACAATTCCCCATTCATTGACAGAATCTTCAACTGGTTGAAGGTGGTGAGTGAAAAGGAAGAACACATAGTGTCTCCCGACAGGTTCCCCATCTTGCCAAAGCAAGCACATGGAAGTGACTCAATGTTCCCGTGGAGTTTTATCTACAGACGGCGCAGGTACCGGTATACTTAGAGTTAAAGATTTGCATAATAGTATTTCCTGATGACCAGATCTGAATTGATATCCGCAATGGAACTGCAACCTGTAAATTAAACATATCAGAATGAAGCGCATTACATCTATAACCACATCTGTGGATGAAAAAACAAAGTATGATCATCAGAACATAATTATATTTTTACATAACCCTCAACAGTCAAAAGGCAAGATCGCTTAGTCAATTGAATTTTTCTTCTAGCCATAACTCGGTCAATTTTGATCCGATTTTGATCCTGTTGGGCTCAAATTGTAGTTGTTATAATACTACATATTTTGTAATTTACTTATGACCTCTAAAAGTCAAAAGTCAAGGTCATTTGGACCTTTATGATTTTCATCTAGTTACCACTTGGTCAATTTTCATCCACTTTTGAAACTTTAATCCAGCCATAACTCGGCCAATTCCCATCCAATTCTAATCATAGTGGACTTGAGTTAAAGGTATTGCAACATTGCACAGTTTTGCAACTAACATGGAACCTTAAAGGTCAATTTGGTCCTTTGAAATTTTTATCCAACCATAACTTGATTAATTTTCATTTGATTTGGTTCATGTGACACTGTACTTTTTATAGTTTACATGTGACCTCTAAAGGTCAAGGTCATTTGGGCCTTTGAATTTTCATCTAGCCATAACTTAGTTAATGTTCATCTAATTTCAGTCATGTCAGGCTCAAATTGCAGATATTGCAACACGGCACATTTTTGTAATTTACATGCGACCTATAAAGGTGAGAGGTCAAGGTCATTTGGACTTTAAATTTTCATCATGCCACAAGCTTAATGGAATGTGAAATACCAAAGGACAACAGTTGTAGCATTTAATGCTTACAACTTTTGAAGGCACACAGACAAATTTTCTTTTCTAGTTTGTAAGTCCATTCTTTCACTGCTGTGCGTGGAGTCAAAATAACGAAACTGGAATAACTGCAAACATAGGCTCAACAGTGGACTCCTTTCATTCAATTAACTGTTCATGCGATGATGAGTAACTATTAAATTGATACAAGTCATCTATCAGATTTCGAAATTGTTGTATGTGATTTATGTTTGAGGGTTGATTCGATGGAAATGGATGTTTCCGTTGATATTCTGTCAATGAAAAAAAAATGATTGGCACTGCACCACAGCTGAGTTCTGTAGCTTAATTTCTAGACCCACGCGGCATGTCTATGAATTAGGAATCTTATCTGTAGTGTAAAATGCTTGCCTTTAAAGTACCCATTTGTCTTTTTTCACTGAAAATTAATTTAGAGGCCACTTCATAGGATCTAAATATGTAATATATCATGTACACATTATACACAGATCCTTGAGTTTGAAATATTAGCATCCAAGCTCCAAATATGACGAAAGTGTACGATTTTGTTAAAACAAAAGCGCTACTTCTGTTTTAGTTGTTGTTGTTGTTGTTGTTGTTGTTGTTGTTGTTGTTGTTTTTGTTTTGTTTTGTTTTTGTTTTGCTTTGTTTTTTGTTTTAATTTTTTTTTTTTGGTTTCCAAAATGCACCAGATTGCACCGAATTGCTTGCTTTTTTTTTTTTTCAAATTTTCCCGAGGAGCATGCCCCCGGATTCCTCTGCGGTGTTCATCTGCATGAGTTTTCAAAAGGCCCCCCCCCCCCCCCCAACATCCCCCTTCACTCAAAAGTCCTGGACCCGTCCTGATAAATGGATAAACCTGGCATCTATTTGTCTCTCTGTCTGTATGTCTTAATTATTTATGGCTCAAGTCTGCTCTGGCGTCGGCCATAGATGACTGGACTCAGGCTGGCCAGCTTATCATTAGCTGTCATGTCTACTATGATCAATGCTTCGTTATGTGACAGTCGTCCCATAGCAGCTTTTATTATGTCTGTGTTGGCACACAGACATGTTGTTTTTCTTTCCTTCTTTCTTTCTTTCTTTCTTTCTTTCTTTACAGGCAAATTTGTGCGACATTTCATTTGAAAACTATTACACGTAGAAACTCCAAACTTCGCACAATTATACTTCTATAGATGCAGTCTAGCCTTTTATAATTAGAGGTCATGCCTTTTAAAATTATGAAAATGAGGGCTAATTAAAGTTTTAAATCTTAAAAATCTTATATACTATAGTAGATGTGGTTCCGAGTTTATAGGAGTTCGTTCATATCAAGGCAAAGGTCATCTAAAATGTCAAGGTCATGTCAAGGTCAAAGGCCAATTTTAGGCCGAAATGTCATTTTTGAGGTCAAGGTTCACTTCAGGTAGAGGTCATCTCAAGGTCAAATATCATTTCAAGATCAAAGGCCACTTTCGATGGTGGCTTTCTTCTACCAATAATTTGGTCAATTTTTATCCAAGTTTGATTATGTTGGGCTCAAATTGTAGCTATTGTAACACTGCACATTTTTGAAACCTACATGTGACATCTAAAGGTCAAACGTCAAGGTCATTTGGACCTTTGAAAGTTTCATCCAGTCCTAACTTGTCCAATTTCCATCCAATTCTAGTCATGTTGGACTCAAATTGTAGGTATTGCAACACTGCATATTTTTATAAGGACATGTAATCTCAAAAGAGCAAAGAGCAAGGTCATTTGCCCCTTTGAATGTTTCATCTTGCCATAACTTGGTAAAATTTCATCAGATTTGGTTCGTGTTGGGGTTAAATTATGGGTAATGTAACACTGTGCAATTTACGTGTGACCTGTAAAGGTCAAAGGTCAAGGTCATTTGGACTTTTAAAGTTGCATCCAGCCATAAGCTTAATGTAACATGAAGTGCCAAAGGATAAAGTTTGTAGCATTTAATATTTACAACTTTTGAAGGCACACAGACAGATTTGCTTTGAATCAAATCTACTTTTCTAGTTTGCTTTTTGATCTGTATACCCATTACTGTGTTACCCATAGAAGTTCCTTTGTGGTACCTACCTGCAAGTTTCATGGCCAGAGATAATTCTTCCTTTAGTATCTCCAAAACTCTTTTCACCCCAGCTTGACCCTGAAATATAAGCCAACGCCATTCTTTTGACTTGCATGACAACTATCGAAGCATAGGCGCATATTTGACATGACTAACGATTTCAAACTAATAAAATGGAATATTTCTGATTATGATGATGAAAACAGCAACTCTATTTTGTGCCTTAATTCACTTAACTTTTATGCGCTGCTTTGCCAAAAGTTTTGTTACTAGAGTGATTCACATGAGAAAAGAAAAAAAATCCCAGCCCGATGAAAAAACCCCACAAGCTTTCTGCATAATGTACCCCCCCCCCCCCTTTTTTTTTTGTTGATAGCATTATGTTTGTAGTTCACATGAATATATTTACATCGCACGCCAATCCATACAACACTGGTCTACCAATGAAGACGGCTTTTGCTCCCAGAGCCAAGGCCTTCAGTACGTCCGTGCCAGTTCGCACCCCACTGTCCAGGTAGATCTCTAGTTTTCCTCCCACGGCTTTGCTTATTTCTGGCAACATATCAATCTGAAAATTAAATGAAATCGCATAGTCTTAACATACACTGACAATGATGTCATTCTGCAAGACTTTATTTAATCTCGTATTAACCCTGCTGTTAATGTTACCTAAAATATCCACATGTCCGAATGTGCCTTGTTTAACTATTTGTTGCACAACGGAAAACATAATTGCAAATCGAGTGCAAGATCGGTATTCAATGGATAATACATGGCATAAATTGTAGTGTAAAAGCGTTAAGCTTGTAATTACTTCTTCTTCTTCTTCTTCTTCTTCTTCTTCTTCTTCTTCTTCTTCTTCTTCTTCTTCTTCTTCTTCTTCTTCTTCTTCCTCTTCTTCCATAAAGCTATTTCGATTTATACTTGGTTCTTCTGTCACAAAGCTGCTTCGTGTTATACTAAAATATCACATCACTTGCAAAAATGGTGTAATTTGAAACATTAACTTTTCTCAATATTTGTACCATCATGACGTTATTCTATAATTTCCTTTGATGTGTTATCATTCCAACTTCAAACATTTGTATCTATAAGGAGCAACCTCGAATATTCAAAATTTGGGACGCGCTTTGCACATTTGCAGTCTGTTCTACAGATTGCCATAAATTTGACGTAGAAATACATGAAGATAGACAAACTGAATCGAAAATTCATATCGAAGAATGACAATCACTTATCTACACATTTATAATTGATGTGCTAACCCTGCTTCCAAGTTGACTACCAAAATTCCACAGCATGAATCTTTAGTATGTATGCTTTCTGAAGAAAATGCTTTATTGCACGTAAATTTACAGTGGTTTATACAGAAAAGAATCAGCGCTGAGATCACTTATAACTTAACGTATGTTGACTGCAACTGCAATTTGACTCCACACAGTGAAAGAATCAGATAGCTTTGGGCGCTTACAAAATCCATCCTTAACTCCACCACACCCTTTTGATCGTAAGCAAAAAAGTAATGACAAATATACAAACAACACAGCCATAGTACAGCAGCTGATGTTGGTTAAGATATTTGCAAAATAAGTTTAAATTACTTAAAAGTTATTAAAGGACAAAAATACCCCTAGTTATTCGCTTTGTTTCCGTCCAGTTCAGTCATGAAAAAATAATAGGCCAGATTATAGGTGTGTAATGATCTTGTTACTATACATGTATTACGCCTTCACCCGATCATCGCGGATTAGCCTTTTTCTTGGATTTTAAGGGATCCACATCATTTCAGAAGTAGGCCTAACGACATTTTCAAGTCCTATTAATGCAGTTATACAGTTTATCTCAAACAAAAATTATAAAGAACCTCCTCTGCCTCCTTCTCTCTCAACCGCCCGCGCTCAAACAAACAACCCACCAAAAAGTTGTGTCAGTGAAATTCTATCTCGTAAAACTGGAAAGGACTCACGGTGGCTGGGACCCCGTCCAGTTGTCGCCCGCCGTGGTTGGATACAATGATAGCTGAGGCACCATGCTGAGCCGCCAATAATGCATCCCGGGGATTCAAAATGCCTTTGATGATAATTGGCAACTTCGTGAGTTTTTGCATCCAGTGAAAAGTATCCCAGTTCAGTGCTGACTCATAAACATCAGCTGGAAACTAAAAGAGTTGATGATGATGATGATGATCATCATCACCACCACCACCATCATCATCATCATCATCATCATCATCATCATCATCATCATCATCATCATCATCATCTTAGTTGAAACAATTCCACAACTGGTGTTTGGTTCTTATTACTGAGTAACCGAACGTGTCTGCCTGTGTTCTGATGCCCTCTCAGTTTACTGAAAAATATTGGGGTTCTTGAAACATTTCATTCTTCCAGGGACAGAATCGAGTCTCGCTATGGCCACCCACCCAGTCATGTAGGCTTTATTTTGAAATTGGACACGGCCTCTGATTTTCTGAAGTCCGTAAAAGACAATATGACTGGTGGCATGTCTTTCAAGATGTTGGACAGGTGATTAGATGTCATCTCTTTCGTATTAAAAATTATGAAGAACCTCCTCTGTCTCCTTCTCTCTCAAGCCCCCGCGCTCAAAAAAAGAAAAAAAAAAAAATAAAAAAAAAATTGCGTCACTGAAATTCTACCTCGTAAAACTGGAAAGGACTCACGATGGCTGGGACCCCGTCACCAAAGTCTCGCCCAAAATGTTGCAGGTACTTCTGCTTACAAGCAGATAGATCCATTACTAAATAGGTTAGAAATTACAGTTCAATGCGATTTTTATGATTGTTGAACAACATTAGGTTCAAGGTATGAACGTATGTTACGCCCCTAAAATCATGTGCAAACAGTATGATTTTACGGAGCCCCAGAGGAGACATGAGAGAAAAAAAAATTTAATTCCCTAGCAATAATTATTTCGTTCCTTCGAAATATTATTGCGTGGGAACCAAATAAAAAGTTCCACAAAAACTGGTACCTCCGGAGTAGGGAGCCCCAGAGAGGACATGAGTGAAAAAAATGGTTTCATTCCCTCTCAAGAATATTGGTTTCCCTTGAAATAATTCTTTCGTTCCCTCGAAATAATATCTCGTTCCCTCGCAATACGAATATATATATATATATATATATATATATATATATATATATATATATATATATATATATATATATATATATATATATATATATATATATATATATATATATATATATATATGTCCCTTGGCTGACTAAATGTTGAGCCCTAGAGCGCCATTGAAGAACAATAATTTCATTTCCTTCCCTCGCAATAATTATTTTGCTCACTCGCATTATTATTGTAGTAGTGAGGGAACGAAATATTTATTTCGAGGGAATGCAAAAATTATTCCGATGGAACGAAACAATATTGGCAGGGAACGGAATATTTTCAGGGAACGATATCATTTCGAGGGAACGAAATAATATATCAAGGGAATGATATATTATTGCGAGGGAACGTCACGAAAAATTATTTCGAGGGTACAAAATAATTATTGTCAGGGAACGAAATTATTATTGTGAGGGAACGAAATTATTATTGTGAGGGAACGAAATAATATTGCCAGGAAACAATATATTATTGCGAGGGAATAGTATATCGTTCCCTCGCAATACTAGTTCGTTCCCTCGAAAAAATATACAAAATATGCCACCATTAAGACCTTGATAAGAGGGAAGTATTTCGCGCGCCCGGAATTCAGACTGCTTGTTTTCCGTGAAATAAAATTTGTGTGATTTACTTCTACGGTGTTCGTGAGAATTTTGAACCGTTAATGCACTTTTATTTAATCTGTGAACTGCGAAGCGGGCCGCTATCCCTTCTTTTCATTACATTCAAGACTATGATACAGATAAGAAACCGGCACATAATTTTTGCTTTGTTCTCTAAAAGTGTTTTCTTGTGTTCAGATCTGTTCTGGTTCAAATGCAGACAAAAGAGACTCACAGCCTTATGCGGAAGAATAGGCTCAAAGTTAGGGTACTTTGCACCAATGTTGTTACATAAGTCAAAACCGCTACGTAGTACTTCTCGTTTCACGCCAGGCGGAGACCCATCCACCGTCCACACAAGCGCGTTGTAGCCAGCGTTCTCAGCTCGCCGCACCAAAGTCTCGTTAAATTTTATGTCCGTTGTTGTGAAGATCTGGAACCATTTGATTCCATTTGGACAGCATTTGGCGACATGTTCCAGGTTGCAACTGGCACAAATTCCAGTAATGAACGGTACACCTTGGTCAGCGGCAGCTGTAAGGATTGATGCAGGTATCAGATACTTGTATTTAAACATACTTTATTTAATCTGACAAGATTAACATTTCATCACAGCTGTTATTATGAAATTAGATCACCGGCGGCAAAACTTAACGATGATCCGTCCTTAAAGCTACATTGGAGCTTTTATAGGGTTTGGTGGAACAGGGGATAGGAGGTTTTTATTTTGTGGGAACAGAGACCATACATGTATGTGTTACAAATTTCGGAACAGGAAACAAGGGAGCGTCACATCAGAGGCCTCCCTGACACTGTGATGATACGTATACATATAGTCACCTAAATTTCTTCTCTTTACCATGTATCTGTAAATTATAATACGTTTAGTTGCAAAGAAATTGTCTTTTGTCAGTGTAACACACTTAGCCATTGTGAAAACACTAGGCCCGCTGTTTCAATATTTGACGATGAATACCAGAATAGAATAATCTGAAGCATGCATTCATTTTATGATCATCACGATTGATAAAAAATTATATATATATATATATATATATATATATATATATATATATATATATATATATATATATATATATATATATACCAATCTAATCATGTATATATCAAGTAAAATATGCAAAAAATATAGAAACTGAAACTAAGAAATTTTGATAACTTTGTGGTCCTCCAAGTAACGATGAGTAAAAACTTGCAATAAATGTCACGTGTGCGTAGATGGGTATCTTTTCTAGGGATCAAACTGCCTCCTATTTCTGCCCCTGGGTTTGTTTGAGATAAATATGTACATCCGACCGAGCCACGTTCTATTTCATTTTCAGGGCGACAGGCATCAAATGTAAATCAAAACTGTTTCAGATCGGTTGCAAGTTCATACACCTCAGGGGTTGTCAGTCCCAAAGCTGTGTTGAAGGTCTAATGTCTTTTTTTTTAAAAAGTGTTGTTCAGATGGATATAAATCAGATGGCCAGAAGCTTTTTGATCAAGGCATATGAACTGTTCGAAGAGTAAAGTAATTCCCACTATGAATACAAAGTCGGCGAGCGCCTGTAAGATCCTGAGAGGCAGACTGAAACATATATCCACTTTTTCTCTTTCAATCCTTCAGTGGTTCTTAATCAGCTCCGATCCCCGCAGGTATACGTAGCACGAACATAGGAGACGTAACTGTTTCTATAAGCTCCTATGTGAGTTTTTGTTCCATCGTCAACCCATGATTATACTTTTGCCACACCGTTATCACTGCTTTCTTTAAGGGTTGTTAGCTGAAATTGGCATGAAACCTTTTGAATTCAAACACGAGAATTCCAGTTGTGATAAGTGTAAAGTTCCCATAATGATTTGCATTTCTGAAGCAGGATCTTAAGCTGTTGAAAATTTCCAATCCGTCACCGAAGTATGGTAACTGAGTGGGACAAATACGCAAGAGAAGGAATATCGGTTAGTTATTGTCTTTAGTAGACTCCTGCAAGCGTTTGTTTTCCAGAATAGGGTACATATAAGCACCACACTGCTATATTGGATAATGCAACATCTAAATCAATGCCTGTTCCAAATAATGGAGGTAATACAGTTAGGGAATGTACCATGGCTGATATATTCCAGTGTTACACACTCAAAATCTGCGCTGCAGTACGACACGATTGGAACAGAGAGTATTTATGCAGGCAAGTACCGGAATGAACGTGATACTTACTTCCGGGAAACTATAACCGCAATGCTATTTAGTGACCGATTGACAGGCAGGTTTTTTTTTTGACTGCAGACCATGATATATATGATAAATAATTGTTGTCACAATGGATCCGATTTTCTATCATTCTTTTTTAATTCAGGCACTTATCAATTAATGCATTCGTTCCTGCAGATAACTGTGTAAGTGAATGGGTATTCATTGTATATTTCATATTTTAACTTCTCCAAAACTATCAGCCAGATTCACTTGCCAGGTATGTGCCTTTGGAGATTCTTAGCTGAGTTTGTATAAACAGTCATGCTCCGATGATTTTCAAAATTTTTTACGGATGTCAACTTCCACATGTTATATCTTCAGCATCTCATTGCTACGGAGCTGCACGCTTGGTCGCACATGTAGTTGCATCTTTATGTATGTCATATTTGGGAAAGTATCCACAAGATGGAACAGTTAGACGTGTCTATTTTGTATGGATATTTGATTAACGAACAGTGATGGAAATTGAGGCTCTGAGGACATTCAGAACCTGGATATGGAACCAATTTTACCTCTTGCATGGTGTTACATTTTTATAGTGTCTTTTGTATCCAGTGTATTTCACGTGTTGTGATCGACTCACTTGGGCTCGAAAAGGCATTGCCCTGAACAATGTTTATGCAATCACCACAAACTCACTCAGGCATGCAGGTTGCATTGATTTGAATTTTGACCTAGTTTGACCTTGAAAGGTCAAACTGACCTATTGGCTAACATATCGGCAATGGTGGATACTAAATGGCCAATGGTTACTTTTAAACACTAGCACGAAAGCACCTTTGGTTTCTTTTGATGTGGTTAATTTTGACCTAGAGCCTGAACTGTGTAAGTGTGGGCTGATATCGCAAACAGTAATGATGGTCATAAACAAAGGTGACATTGATATTACCCGGAGGGTCACAGAACAACTTTAGTCCATGTGTCCAAGGTCAGCTGGTCATAGGACTGTCACAGGCCTCTTGTTTCCTTGATATTGGTGGGAAATCTTAACAAGGTTTCTCCTCCAAGACTGACTGCCAACTGCTTTGTAAAAACACGAGAACACATGCTGGGGCAGCCGGAATTAGTAAGTCTAGCTGTAATACTATCGTATCAGCAGCTAGCAAAAGTTTGCACAACGATGGATACGAACTCATCATATCTATGGCTGTTTGCACGTCATGTCGTACTGAGGTAGAAGATTTGAAAGGAAAAATAAGCAAGTTACGCTTTCACCTCAGCGAGTGGCCTCCTGAAGTTTGGAAGAAATCTGGCGATAATAAGAGTTCACACAAAGTCACTGAGGTTGCCACATTGGGTGCCCTTGCTGGCGAAAAATACACGCACTCTTACGAGTCGTTGCATGGGTTCAACATTCAGTACTGCACAAAAGCTATCACAGAATTGAACACATCGCGGAAGATAATCTGCCATTTTCTACAGTTCTTGGTGAAGGTTACACATCCAAGGATCAAATTCAACTTGTGACTTTTGGCCAAAAAGAAATGTCCCCCACTTGATTATTTTCACGTTTTGAATCACGAGTGCAAAGCTTGGCAACTTCCGTTATGCATTAAGTACATGTATACTGTAAGAAGAAGCTGGAACTTTTATTACATCTTGGTATAATGTCTTGTACAAAAGTTAGCAATTAAATTATGACACCATTGCCCTGAACATTGACGGATTTTACACTGCAAACATTGCTCATCCAGTGAACAACTTTTTTTGACCATTCCACAAGGTTCATTATACAAACTTTAAATTTAACCGGGGTAATAGTTTTGTGGGGGTCAAAAAATTGGCGGGGGGAGAAAAAAAAAACAAAAAACAAAAAACAAAAAAAAAACAAAACAAAAAAAAAAAAACAAAAAAAAAAAAAACAAAAAAACAAAAAAAAAAAAAAAACAAAAAAAAAAAAAAAAAAAAAAAAAAAAAAAAAGCAAAAGCACAAAAAATTTCTTAATTAAAAAAAAAAAAGTCGGCGCATGAGCTGAACAAATTCAGGTTTCGGGTGCAAAAAAAGTGTTCCGATGCAACTTCGAAGCAATCGGCAAAGCAGTTTTAGAGAAGACTTTCGCATTTTTTATTTTTTTACTTATTTATTATATTTTTTTGTACATAAAAAACAAGAACTAATATCATAAAATTTCCAAAAACATTGACGGAGCGTGATCAATTGAACAACATTGGTAAAAAAAAACCCAACCAGGGTAGATCACCAAGCGTGAAGTGGATCTGGCTGACGGTTTTGGAGAAGTCGACAATGTGATTTGTGGACTGGCGACGGCCGACTGACTGTCCTATAAGTTCAGCTGGTTGACAAGTCAGCTGAGCTTAAACATCGTGAAAAAGGTAGATCCCCCCACCCGGCTTGAAGGGAATCGAGCCAACGGTTTTTGAGAAGCTGAAAATGTGAACTGCTGACGGAAGAGTGGACGGACGGTCAGCGAACACAGGCCCAAAAGCCCATCGTATAAGCTCAGCTGATTGATTAGTCACCTGAGCTATACAAATCATACATGGATCGTTGAGTAGTGACAATATAATAATTCAAGTACACCACATCATAGCATTTTGAATATCAATACAGAGATGAATGATAAACGCTGCCCATTGATGCTGTAGGTTCAGATGATTGATAAGTCGGCTTAGCTATATGGCCACTACCGCATGCATCTCTTTACAGTACCAACTACACTTGATTACACGCATAAGTATGGGATATATTAAAATTATTGCTTTTGAGTCATAATGTAATATTTCACAGTTGGATACCGGAAACGATATTTGGCAGAGAAAAACATCTAATTGACTTTATATCTATAAGCTATAAAGTATAGACGGATATTTTTACATGGATTGCGAAACATACCAAGATTTCATGGTACAGCTGTAGGCGTGTACGTTTCAGTCAGAGTGGTAAAACTCTTTTCACTTGCTTCCGGGGCCGTAAATCGAACCCTGGCGGCAGAGGTAAGGCGAGCGTCTTACCGCTCCACCAATTGCAACCGCGCATGGAAGTTGTTTGTCCAATAATTTACAAAAATCCATGGCTTCATGCGGGAAATCCTCGTTTCGTGATGCAGACCCAGGGTTTTGTCATGAAGCTCTGGATTTTGAACATGAAACCATGGGTTTCGTTATAAAAACCTGAGTTTTGTGGGTTGGATACAGAGAACAACTGGGCAAATCACACAGCTGAATGTTTGTTAAAAAAACCCTGGGTTTTTGTGAATCTGACTAATTACTTCCATCATCTCTGGACAAATTGCACGGTTTCAGTACAAAACCCTGGGTTTTGTACATTTTGAAACTACAAAATAAACCCTAGGTTTTAAAATTTTACAAACCCCAAGTATTGTGACGTCACAAAACTCAGGGTTTTGTGAAAACCCAATCAGCACAAGAGGTCTTCAGACTTCCAGCTGTGTCAGCTGTGTTTTGTAATGGAAGTCAGGGTTTTGTCTACGAAACTTTGGGTTTTGCTACAAAATTCTGTGTGTATGACAGAACCCAGAGTTCTATACATGAAACAACCATGTCAATGGCCAAGATCTGCACAGGGAATTAAATGCTATCTCTGATTGGTTGCAATTGCTGTATGCTTATTTACAACGTTAAATGTACCGTCCAATTTACGAACCACTTGGTTTTGTGAATTATTGAACAGTGCAAGTACAAAACCCTGAAATATCAATGCAAGGCCAAGCATGAATGAATGAAATAGCAGAAGCAAGATGTTGATGGATGAAAATAACAGAAGCCAGATGAAATTCTTAAACCAAATAAACGACAGAACCCTGGGTTTTTTGTTAATAACAAACACTGCAAGCACAAAATGCCAGATTGTTGTTGACAAATACCTGGGTTTTATTACGATTTCCTTTGTTTTGTCAAAAAGACTAAATAACAGGGCAAAACCCCGGGGTTTGTGACATAATCTGGGATTTTTGCACAAAACTAAGGGTTTTGTAACGAAACCAAGGGCTTGATGTACACAATTTGGAGTTTCATAACAAAACCGTAGGTTTTTGTATCACGAATTCCAGGGTTTTCTGAATTATTGGAAAATACAATTCCATAACCGTGTCTCCAAGCTACAGGTACTGGTGTCCGCGGTTTGACACCTTCATGGTGCAAAGGGGATAAGGTTTTGATAGGTAATGGTTTTTTGACATTTACAGCACCGTGGTTTGTGTTTATCTCCGGATCCCTTTTCCAAGTGTCCTATCTTGTGCCTGGGTTAAGCTGACATAGATATATTCAAACGAGTTTAAATACTGTATCGATGAAGCCTCGCTCGTTAAAATTTGCCGTTAGCAATAATTCTTTCACCCAATTTGTGCAAATTCTTCTGGAAAATGAAGAATGTGATACCAGTGAATAATATCGAACTATTCATACCTCGGGCTGAGCACACGTCTCCGTCGGATTGGAGCCAGTTTTGACTCATCGATGGACAGATGCCCACAGGTAATGCTATATCTTGTCCAAGGACACACGAAGAGACGTCAGCGTCACGCGTATAATGTCTCAACACTCTGGGCAAAAGCTTTATTCTGTCGACATGAAAATACAATCCGATAACGTGAAAAAAAATGAAAAAAAAAATTAGCTGGGACACACGTTATAGCATACTTCAGCGAAATAGCCCATTAGAATTTGCCCTTTGCACTTAACCTTAAGTAATAGAACATCGGCTCTTCTCTAATAGCGTTTCCCGTTGCATTACACGCTCACACACACATTATATATATATATATATATATATATATATATATATATATATATATATATATATATATATATATATATATATATATATATATATATATATATATATATATATATATACATATATATATATAAAATTGTTCAGTCGGTTGAGTCGTAATAAGCACCTAAACTGTTTTAATCGTTTTTTTAATCTAATCATAAGATCGCTGAGCGGAATAAAGTATAAATTTTTTGATTACAGTAGTCATATTTCTATTTTACTATCTTAAATCAATATTCTGTTATATATAACCCTCAGTGTGTGACTTCCTAGATTTTGTAAAGAGCCTGTGGTATTGGAAAAGGAGTGAAACTACCCCCCGCCCCCTTATGCATCCACGGGCCTGTATTCAAGTGTTCACAACACAACATTAAAACACAAAAACTGTGATCATCCGTGGGTCCTTTGTCCTCTAAGATTCAGTTATCCCTTTATTTTTACATTGTGTGTCTTGTTATTTACCGGCAAAACAGTAGGTATTAGATGAGACATGAAGAAATACTACTATATGACTAATGTGCACAAATATTTACCTACGAAATGCCTCTCTGTTGTCAGCAAGGGTCACCTCACCATCAGCACCAGAACAAATAAAGTCCCGATGATTCCCATCCATTATTTTCTTTGCTTCTTGTTCGAAGTCGTCGATACATACCAGTCGCCTGGCCATGACTCCTCTCTAGGGTAGTCTGTATACTTGCCTAAAATGTATTGGGAGGTATTGAAATCCCCGTGTAACAAGAATTTAGGTCTCCTGTTGCGTCAGCCTCCCTATCTTATACTATTTTAGTTAGGATACCCACTTTTGAGTGATCAACAAGGCACTGGCCTCGTTGACGACCTCTGCCCTCGGACCTTTCACAATGAGCCAATGACAGGAGGTATTGATGCACAAGGGCTACATATTGAATCTGTGTACTTGAACTTTGGATATATGTAACAGTAACTCCATATGTACTCTAGCTCACCACTAAGCATTCAATGGTTTTGTAAGCATTCGGAACCCAAACATTAGGTGATCCATATAAGACTACATCCCCCATGGAACAAGCTCCTCGTAGTCAGATGAGACCACAGCGAGGCTCTGGCCTCCAGATAGTGAGGAGTTTGATATGGCACGAAGTTAGTCACAGAATAGCCGTGTCTACACTACTTGACAATTGACTGGATCCCATGTATTTCACAACAGAATCAATCTTTATAAACAATATTCTTCGATTATTGAATATCTATGTGAGATTTTATAAATATGTGTGAAAGAAAACACATACAAATGAATAATCGTGAAGCAATATAAGTATTTTTAAAGGCTATCAAATGCTTTTAGACCATGCCTCCTTTGTTTTCTCAAGGGATATATATGTCACCTGCTTACACATATATCCCTGCTTTAACTTTCTATGGCTAAATTTCAACACAGGACTGATTTGCTTTGGAGAATACATTTTAAAATGCATTTATATTCATGAAAACAAAGAAGGCATGGTATAAAAAGGATACATCCCTTGTTCTCGTGATTTATCTGGAATCCTGCATTTTTAAATCCCTACGCTTCGCTCCGGGATTTAAAAAAGCAGGATTCCAGATAAATCCCTTGAACTTGGGATGTATCCTCTTCTGAATCAATGGATGAGACACTTGGCTTGGCATGGAACATTTCGAGGTCATTTTCATGTGAAGGATACGTGTTTACAGCGGACACCTACGTGGTGTGTGTTGTGGAAATGTCTTTATGTACCGTACTATTAGGTTCCGCGAGTACAGCGCCTATCGAATGTTGACACCAGTCTATCATGTACATTTGTGCCAGAACCAAAGGTGTCCATAATAGACAAGTTTTGTTTTAAACATACCTATATTTATTGGAGAACAGGGTTGCCCCTGTTTTTTCTCCTCTTGTACATCGAGATCTAGTGGGACAGTAGACCTACAGATACAATAGACACAATTCGCTAAGTTAGACAATGTTTACAACACGCAGTTCAGAGTGAACGATTACCCAACGAAACGGATAGTGGTTTTTACTATCAACAGTATAATAGTTGTTGTATAATTGTATTGACACTATAGGAGAGTCAATTTTGACCTATTTGTCATACAGTAGATAAGGTAATGGTACAGCAATATACAACAGTGCATATCTCTCATATTTTTATTTGCATACTTTCGATGTTTTACCGAGTGTTATTGTGTCATTTTATTTATATGTACTATGGTAACGTTCCCCCATGCACTAGCATGGCATTAGCTATGTTGGTTTTGTACCCTTTGACTGTTTTGTATCTCTCATTTTACATACTTCAGTAGTTATTTTACTTTCTGCATGGTGTATTTTATCTGTCTTTATCATTTTGATGTACTCATTTGAATGTATTTTTAATTTCTCCATTCGCGGAGGTTCAATAAAATGATAATAATAGTAATAGCAAACATTGTCATTGTCCATTGATTTAAAGTCCGACCTGACCAGCTGTACCTGGATAGGTACAGGATAAGAGTCCAGAGGGGTATGCACAAAGGCTGTGAAAATAAGTCATATTGATTCTTAGGGTGATAATGTGTAATGGCTAGAAAATTAATTGACTACATGACAAGAAACTTTGAGCATTAATCCTATTATCTAAACTATTTGGCATGATGATGGGTGATGATAGATATGGAAACAGGTCTATGCGGCTGACTGACAGGTACAAATATGTATTTGATAATAAGGACAGAGATTTGCAGTGAATAACTATCTTAGCATCACCAAACATCTTGTATTATATACGTAAATAATATGTGGATTTCAATGATTACAGGGGTGGATTTGCAGCCCCGTCGATTACACTCAGCACCAAACTTCTACGTAATATAAGAGTGACAGAACTACAAATAATTTAGACCTGCACTATAGAGCAACATCTATGTATCACAACCAAACAAAGAAATAAAATTCATTTAAGGGTCACATGTAGCATAGTGTGTATTTCAAATAGAGCTCAAGTGGACAGCACCTGGGCCATATCGGATGGTTAAAATGTGGACTATAGAGACAAAAATAATATTCTCCTTTAAGGCAGGAAGTTGTGCAGCAATTTGCCAAGACTAAATAGGATCTCAGCATTTTTGCTTGCCAATATAGATACAAAATGGTCTTCACAGTGCAAGTTCTGAAAGTCCTGGATATAGGCATTACATGGTCTCAGCAGGGTTTCACGTTCACAAGTGTGGGCGGGACAGTTCAGCAAGAAGTGTACTTCAGTGTCCACAGCACCATTACAACATAGACACACTCTGGCCTCTACAGGCAGTTTAAAAGACACATGTATGCCAGTTTGAATCCATGCATGGTGTGAGCTTGGCCTTAGTTTGGCTATGCACTGACTGTAGGTGACACTTTCTATTAACAGTGGGTTAGGTTCCAGACAATAGTTCTGTTTAAAGGTTTTGAACAGACGCATTTTTTTCTCAGGGCCAATATCCTATATATTCTGCATGTACTGTTGACGGTATGATGGGTAAAGGTGTTCTTTTACGAATATAAGGAAGGCAGCCTCATTGTCCACAAGTTGTTCGTTCCAGTTGTTATGATGATTAATGCAGCACCAGTTTGTCTTGCCAGCATTGTTTACTTCAAGAAAGCAGTTATATGCAGATTTAACAGGGCTAGAAGTGGGTTGCTTAAGTATATATGACTAGTATTTTTGGGTGGTGAGTGGCTGTCGTAAAGCCAATGGAAACCATCCTGTCTCTGAATAAATATTAATGTTGGGAGTTTGTTTCTTGACACAAAGCATATGTTTGAGATGTTCAAGTTGCATTTTTTCAAGTATGTCAATACTTCTGCCATTGAACCATATCTCACACCCCTACTCTAGAATTGGTAGGATCTTTGTATCAAATAAGTTACGTGACAGTGGCGGCTGTACTTTTCCCATAGCTGAGTGGCATAGTTTTGAACTTAGGGACATAGCTGTGTTAGCCATCTCGGCCAGGTAGACAGGGGTACTGTTTAGGGGGTGCCTTGCGGCTGAGTAAAAATTAACACCGAAATATTTGTATTTCTTGACAACCTCAATCTCCTCCTGATTGTATGTGAAAATGGGAGTGGCAGCACGTTTGTGAAATATTAGAACTTTGGTCTTGACAAGGTTAATGATGAGATGCCACATTTGGCAATATTTAAAAAGGCCATCCAGTTGCTGTTGTAGTCTGGCTGGTGTATCTGAAATTAAAGCCAGGTCATCGGCATAGAGCAGGTAGCAAATCAACAGTTCATCAAGATAAACACCACATTGTTCATCGAAGTAGTTTTGTATATCAGACAGGTTCTCTGTAAATACTTTTGGCCTTTTGATGCCACCTTGTAACACTCAAAATGGCTGTGAATATTGTCGCTGAGCCTACCTTTCCATCTTATTTTTGTTCGTTGTTATCAAACACGTTTTGTAGAACTTCTGTAAATTTTTCTGAGACACCACATGTTTAAGTTTGTAAAAGAGTGCATTATGGTTAACAAAATTGAAGGCTTTGGCAAAGTCTACAAAGCAGAGGAACACTGGCTTCTTTTTGAACTTCTGCTTTGACAGGATACTTTGCAGAATGAAAATATTGTCAGTTGTTCTACTGTTTGTGCAGAAACCAGCTTGAAACTTATTTGAAAATAGAGTCTACCATTGGGAACCGATTCAAAAAGTTTTCCAACTGTAACAAGCAGTGATATTTTCCTGTAATTGTCAGGGTCCTTTTTGGGACATTCTTTTGGAGGCGGGTTGTGATACCTTCTGTCCACTGGCTGGGGGAAATCGCCGGACTGTAGAATGTAGCTGTATAAAGCAAGAAGTAGTAGGATTTCTTCTGCATATTTCACAACTCCCCCAGAGATGCCATCAAGACTGGGGGCTTTATTACCCTTCAGGTTTCTCATATGGAATTGCAATTCATCTTCACTAATTGGTTCATTTAGAAGTTCTCTGAGAAGTTTACTAGTTTCGAAGTCAGTGTCACATTCAAGGTCCTTTGGATATCAAATATATTCGGTTTCTGGGGGGTCTACCTTTTGGTTGACGTAGTTCACAAAGTCCTCCAGCTCAATATCCTCCAGCACTTGTATTTTATTAGATCTTTTCAGAAAGCGCCAGTAGTCATTTGGGTTATTGGAAGGCAGGTCCTCAAGTGTATTCTGTTCTCATACAGGTAGTATCTTTTTTGTCTTTGCAGTTCTGCAATATGTTTGCTTTAAATTGTTGAAATCTGTAAATTTGGCTGGGTCAGTTAAGTCATATTGCTTTGTGAATGTATTTACACGGGATTTTAACAGCTTACACTAATCATTGAAACAAGGATTATTTGAAATATTTTACTGTGATTGGTTACTACTTGGTTAAAGGTGCTGCTTATTGAGTGTTCAAGGTACATTTAGAACTTTTCACATACTTTGTCTACAGTGGCGCCTGTACAAACATGATCCAGGAAGTCCGACAAGAGGTTACATGAGTGGGTTGATGTCAGTAGTGGCTTGCCAATCTCTTTTTGGCCCCTTTGTAGTAGATCATTCTTTGCATGTCAATAGAAACCTTACCAGCATTGTTAGGTACACCTCCACGAGTTGGGGTTATGCCTACTGGTAGTCTAAAGAGGTAGTCAGAGTCACATTGGAGATTATCGACTTGAAACTTAGTGATCAGGTTTAGGTTGTTGACTGGTGCAATAACATAGTGCACAACTCTGAGGCCACTTTCTGAGTAGTATGTGTATTTCCCAGGACCTATATAAGCGGTTTTATACAATCTTAGTAGTGATTGTCCATATCTGTTCAGTCGGCCTGTATCTGCAGAGACACGTTCTTGTACATCATAGGGTATACATTCACTTGCAAAAATGTCATTCAGCAGCCCGTCAGTGCCTGGCACATTAAAGGGTGAATCACATGCAGCAGCAGTATGCTGGGAAAATTTGGCTATTTCATCCTCCAGTGTCAAAGCAGTTGGGGTTTTGTTTGTAGGATGAATCTACAAGGGGTATGTAAACACAACCATTACAAATGTTTTTATCAATGTTAAAAATGCTGTGGTTTAGTTCAATCCATACAGTAGTTTCACTGGCTGACCATACTGTTATACTGGATTTAATTTTGTTGTTTATGAATATGCAGATACCACTCAGGGCCCTATGGGCATTGGCATTCTGAGTTGGGCATGCAAAGTGGAAAAAGCTGTGAGTAGGTACAGTCATTGAATAAGAAGCATCTTTCATGGTTTCTGAGACTACAGCAATGTCGTGCTGAAAAAGATAGTCTTGCATGTCCTTATTCAGTCTTTCCGTTAGAATTTTTTTCAGGGGGTCACAAGAAAGGAAAAATCAAGGGAGAAGACGAGATTTTCACCAATTCTATATGTAAATTAACAAGACTTGTGACTCTATAGAATTATCTCTGAGGGTATAATATTCCCCCCTTTGGGGGTTAACGGAAACACTGTTATTACTTAATTTGTCACTGAGGCCACAAATGTTCCATGATATGCATGTGATATGCCCAGGTGCTTGTCATCAAATATCTCAACACATCTTGCTTTTGATTAGTTGAGGAATATGGGCCAGCCAATCAGATGTAAAGAACTCCTTGAGACTGAGAAATATTTTTAGGTCTAAGTAATTACTCATTGAGTAAATGACTTGGAAAATCCTGGCCCTGCCCAATTTCTCAAACTTCTGAGTAATTACTCACTGATTAATTTCTCAGCACATCTTGCCGTTGATTGGTTCAGGAATATGAGCCAGCCAATCAGATTTAAAGAAACCGAAGAGACAGAGAAATGTTCTCAAGTCTGAGTAATTACTCACTGAGTAAATGTTTTGGAAAAACCAGGCCCTCTGGGTCTCCGTCACATAACAGTTGCATATGACTGTTCACCATGGGTGGAACTTGGGGCAGCAGGGGAGACCAGAGAGCCAGATTTTTGCACCAGGCAGGGAAGCTTTTGCATGCACAGCCAAGGTTTACATGTGGCTTTTAGTGGATTCTATATTTTCACCAGAGTGAGTATTAATGTCCGCACAGTGGAATAGAACATTCTATGATGGGGTGTCTTGTGACAATATGTGCCAGTCTATCATACAACACTTGAATTTGGCACCACTGTAGCTGGTACATATGGCGTCTATGCCTCTTTCATGTAACCTGCAGGAGAGACCCTTGACATTTGAATTACCAACTATGAGGAATGGTGTGGGTGTTTCCACCCCCTCAGAACCCCATATATCAGTTGTGCATGTAATTGCAGTGGATTTCCTTGCTTTGGACGGGCCATTATGTGCACAGGTATTGGAGCCCCTGCAGTGCCGGTAGTTTGTTGAGCGTCAACAGTACTGGTGGATTTTTGAGCCCCAGCCACGCTGAAGGGTTGTTGAGCCCCAATTGTATTGGCAGGTTGTCAAGTGCGGTTGCATGATTGTTCTTCTGTGGTTGCTTGATTGGAAGCCAATGACCCTGCTTGGACTGTCATTTGAGTCTTTGGCCATATAGGCCTACGTACTGTAGGAGGGCAACCATTACTGTAATCATTGGAGTTCAAACTGATTAGTTTACCTTCCAGTATATTCACTTCCTCACTTTTGTCAACAGTTCATCTTGGAGTTTGGTGACCTGCGCCTGTAAGGTTTCAGTGCTTTTGTGTGAAGCAGCAGACTTTTTGCGTAGTAGCTGGTAGTTATTTTTCACTTGATCAATGGCAGTTGTCTTCCTTGAAAGTTCTTGCGTTTGCACTGGGCGTTTATCTCGCAACTGCGTTAGCGCCGCTTGTGTAGAAGCATCTTTAATTTTGTGACCTTTCACTTCCTTAATGAGGTTTTTGTTTTCATTTCTCACATGTTCAAGTTCTTTCAGAGCCAAACGCTGGGACTGCTGTGCCTCGGACAGTTTATGTTCCACACACATACTGGGGTGTTCATTGTTGCAGGTACTGGTATTAACAAGTGTACAGAGAATGTCTGCACTGTTATTGCCATCAATCCCATTTCATCCTGCTGCAGCAGAATCAGCCCTAGCTTTGTTCACTAAATGTGTAGCTACTGCAGTATTAGCATTTATTCATAGTAACCACCGTGGGCTGAGTAGGGGTGGCAAGAAGGTGTTCAAGGGAGGTATCAGCAGATATGTCCATCCATGTACGTTTCAGGTAGGAACCTCTATTTGCCATGGCAGATACAGGTGTATTGTTACTGCAAACTGTGTCTAGGTACAACAGAAATGAGTCACTGGCCGCTATATTTGACGGGCCAAGTATGTCGGTCTTTTGTGTTGTAGCTACAGTATTGAATTGTGATTGTGAAGTATATGATATGACAGTGTTATGGCAAGTTGTAGCACTTGAGACGGACTGAGATACATCATACTCAGTGGATTCTTCACAAGCGTCTTTTTTTGCACAGTCTTATTGGCACAATCCATGTCATTTAGTGAAGCCTTTATTGCCACATTTGTGTTAACCTGATGGGCAATATCAGCAGTACTAAATAGGGATTGGGAAGCATCATGTTCAAGGGATTGTTTTAAATTTCAAGTTTAAATTGAATTTTGGATATCCAAAATTTTGGATGTCGAATTTTGGATATACATATATCAATTTTGGATTTCAAAAATTGATTTATGGATATCCAAAGCGCCAAACAACTAGAACAACGTCTTTGACCTTATATGGGGTCATTGGGTGTCAACTGTAACTTTTGACACTTGGCTGACGAGGGCAGGGTGGCAGCAGATGCGGCTACTAGCCCACATATTCATAGGCTGATGACTTCAAAGACAAGTTGACCACTGACAACATCCACCGCTATTCAACACACTTGTTTTACTCATGCAGCTCTGCGAATTGCATTGTTCGACTGTGCACTCAGCGTGGACTGTTACTTAGAGCGCCAAATAACAAGAACGTCTTTGACCTTTTATGGGGTCAGACTCATTAGGTGTTTTAACTGTAATTTTTGACACTTGGCTGATGAGGGCAGGTGGCAGCAGATGCGGGTACTAGCCCACATATTCATAGGCTGACGAATTCAACATGTGCAAAGACAAGTTGACCACTGATAACATCAACCGCTTTTCAACACACTTGTTTTACTCATGAACAATGTTTTTGTGTCTATACTAACCATTGTGGCATATAGCATTGTTTATATGCACCACAAAGACTTTGCAACATCTTTCAGTGCACAGAGAGAACCAGTAATATTAAGTGTTCTTTTCGGTTTTTCTTTTGCAGCGTTAATCCTTTTTCTAGCAGGGCTACTTTCAATTATTATAGATACCAACGAAATTTCATCAGTGAAAGTGCATAGCATGAAAAAATATATATGTCTGCCATATTCAATATATCAGAAAGTTGGAACATTGTTACATCAAACCGTGCTTGAGCATTCCTTAACATATAAACATATACAGTTACGCCCGAGCAAAACGTTACAGAGAAGGGACCATAAACACGTTCATGGTCCGTTCGCATCCCGTTCGCGTTCCGTTCTCGTCCCGTTACATTTTTGCGGGGTAAAGGCACCCTTTGCGCTCTAGCCTGTGCCCTCAGATCGCATTCTATCGAGTTCTCATTCCCGTCGGAAAGCGTCTGTGTCAAATGTCGCTAACACCCTATGTAATCACACATTATTATTATAATGGGAGATCTAATCGATGATCAGTTTGTCAATAACAGTAAGTTGACGTCAATTTTGGATATCAGAAACTTCCAACGAGGATCAGTGATGAGTCTTCTACGTGTATTGATATCATTGCTGTCTCTTGTCCTGATCTGGTATCTTCAGCCGGTTCAATTGATGCTGGCATCAGTGATCACTTAGGCACTTTCTGTAATTTGTGTGCAAAAATAAATAGATCCAAGACATACAAGAGGTTGATTTGCAAATATGACAAAGGCGATTACACCGCCCTTAATGATTTTTAAGTCGCATCAATTGGGATGCAGCATTTCAATACTTAGATGTTCATCAAGTGGTCGAAGATTTTTCTGGACAGTGTGAAAAAATACGTTCCCTCACAAAATGTAACAATTCGTCCAGGCGAGCCTCCTTGGATGTCAAACTACCTTAGAAAATTAATGCGCAAGCGAAATATATTGCGTGTTAGAGCTAAGAGAGCAAATTTTGATGACCACTGGACACTGTTTAGGAGAGCACGTAATCCAGTGGTAAATAAATTGAGAAAAGCAAAACAGAAGCATAAAGAAACTATGGCCGAAAGAATTAAATCGTGTGACACCAATGATAGCAAACTTTGGGGGAAAATAGTCAAACATTTTCTGTCAAAACAAAGTGCTTTAACTTCCGAGTACCCACCATTGATAGATGGTGATACTTTCGTCACCGATGATTTAGAAAAGGCCGAGCTATTTAATACATACTTTGCTGAACAATGCTCATTTACCCACCAGAGATCTCGTATCCCCTAAACAGCACATTGTAGCGTATCATTATAGATGAAACTTGGGTCAAAGACTGTATTTCTCTGTTAAAAAAACGGATAAAGCCCTAAGCTTTTGAAAGCTTGCAGGGACTCCATATGCAGTCCCCTTTCTATTATTTTTAACAAATCACTGCAAAGTGCTGCCTTTCCTGGTGACTGGAAAAATTCTAATCTTGTGCCTTTACACAAGAAAGAAAGTAAACAGTTACTAAAAAATTTCCGCCCCATAGCTTTACTAAGTTGCACAGGAAAGGTTTTCGAACGATGTCTTTTTAGATGTGTTTTTAAATCACTTTTTTATTGGAGAGTAATATTATAACGAAATTTCAATCAGCTTATCAACAGGGCGATTCTCCAGTGTCACAACTCTTAGAGTTGTATGATATTATTCTTGAAGCCATGGACTCTGGAAAAATCGTACAATTGATATTTCTCGATGTTTCACGTACTTTTGACAAAGTGTGGCATAAAGGTCTGTTGCACAAACTTTTGGCTATTGGTCTAAGAGGAGATCTTTTGGACTGGTTCGGGTCTTATCTTTTTCAGAGGAGACAACGAGTAGTTATCAACGGACACGCGTCGGCCTGGAAATTTGTAAATGCTGGCGTGCCTCAAGGGTCAATCTTACGTCCTTTATTGTTTTTAATATACATAAACGATTTAGCTAGTATCGTGGAGTCGAACATTAGACTCTTTGCAGATGACACTACACTGTTTGTCGTGTCTGAGAAACATGTATCTGAGCTAGCTCCAATGACTTTGAATGGTGATTTAAGTGCCGTTCCGGTGTGGGGAAATCAATGGTTTATAACTTTAAATGAAAGTAAAACTGAGTCAATGGTTTGTACGCGAGTTCATAATCACAAACAAGGAATGTCATTTCTTAAGGGTACACCAGTCGAGCAATCAAACTGTCATAAACACCTAGGAGTTACTCTGTCTGGCAATGGTACTTGGACCAAACACATCGAAAACATTTATATTAAAGCCATGAAACGGGTGGATTGCCTTAGAGGTATGAAATTTATGTTGGACAGAAAACAGCTAGAAACATTATATTTCACTTTTATTAGACCATTGCTTGAATATGCCGATGTATTATGGGATAACTGTACACAAGCGTGCAAAGATAGACTGGAACAGGTACACCTTGCCGCAGCTTGCGTGGTAACTGGCGCAACCCAACTACTAGCAAAGAAAAATTGTACCGGGAAACAAAAAGGGAAACTTTAAGCCAGCGGCGAGAAAAACATAAACTTATATAGTTGTTTAAAATAATTAATGGGTTGACTCCTGAATATTTAGTCAATGGAATTCCAGAACATGTCGACTCCACTCATGACATGCGATATTCGTAAAATTTTCCTGTAATTGCAACAAACTCAGAGCAGAGAAAGGCATCTTTTTTTTCCATCTGTTATAACCAGTTGGAACAGTTTAGACCAAAATTTAAAAGATAGTGTATCCTTTGTAGATTTTAAAAGGAAACTGAATAAAAATATTGAGCATGTTCCAGTCTATTTTTGCGGAGGATCTAGATTTGCCCAAATTCATCATGCCAGAATGCGAATGAACTGTTGCACTCTAAACGCTTTTTTGTTTCGCTGTGGTTACATTGCATCTCCAAAAGGTACATGTGGCGCCCCAAGCGAAACTATACAGCACTACCTGCCAGAGTGTCCAAAATGTCAGTCAATAAGATTAAGATTCTTCAGCAATTTTCAGACTCCGGTAAATGTAAACATTCCCCTTTATGGTGATCCCACTAAGAATGTTTGGAATACATTTCTGTTTGGTAATGTACAAAATTTCATTTTGACTTCAAAACGTTTTAATAAATGAGACCCCTTCCATAAATTAAAATTATAAATGCCCATTTACATCCACTAACTCTGATGTTTCTTTTTTAACACAAAGCGTTGATTTGCAACTTTTCAAGAGCATGTCTCTTATGAGTTAAACTTTTATACATGTTTCGGTTATGTTTGTAGAGTGATGACATGTTGTACGAGGGAGAGGAATTTGTATCAACCAAGACTTGTTTTGCAATCCCTATTCCTCACGAAATAAAAATATTGAGCATGTTCCAGTCAATGTCATGAGAGGCAATTGGAGAAAATATACCCTTTCCATTATAGCCAGCATCTCTATTAAAGGTGACTGAGGAATTCTCTTCCACAATATTATGATATTTATAGATGTTTAGAATAGGAAGGCAGTGTCTCTGTGGAAATATATTGATCATCATGTGGGTGACTGTCCAGTCAACATAAATAAATAAATAAATAAATAAATAAATAAATAAATAAATAAATAAATGAGTAAATGAATGAATGAATGAACGAACGAACGAACGAACAAACAAGTAAGTAAGTAAGTAAGTAAGTAAATAAGTAAGTAAATAAATAAATAAATAAATAAATAAATAAATAAATAAATAAATAAATAAATAAATAAATAAATAAATAAATAAATAAATAAATAAATAAATAAATAAATAAATACAGTTTAAAAGGGCATAGCCTTTTAACGAGAAGTGACAGAACAATGGCGCCCAAACTATTCACTGATATGACTTAACTTTCTTATCGTATTATGCAGTGCCCGTTTGAAGGGTGTTGAGACCAATGTCCATAGTTATCTTGACACTTTTGGCCTGAGCTATTGGTAACACACAAATTGTGTATTTAGCCTAGTGACATCAACTTATTTCAAAGCTCCCCTGTGTCAGACATATTCCAGTGTACAGGCTGGACTTTGGGATAATATTAGGAATTCAATTGTTGCAGTCATGATGGCAACAAATACCCAACAGTTACTTTCTGATACCCCAGCCCATTTGATGCAGTACTCTTTGGAACCAGCTATTTGGAGGAGAGGGGGTGGGTGGGGTGAAGAAAAGTAGAAATTTCAGAATCAGCGGATGGAACCGAAAAGGTAAATAATCAGACAACATCGTAATTATAACTGTCTCATAAGTAGTCCGAATTCCTTTTATCATTTTTTGGCTATGGTATAGGACTCTACAACACTGAAACCAAAGGGGCGTGGCCACCAAACTGTGGTGCCCCCCCCTCCCCCCAAAAAAACATTAATCATCCCATAATATCAGTATCTATGCAGCAACAAGGTCTACCGTCAAGCCTTGCCTGCTCAGCGTACCATGACTATGAGACCGTATTTAAAATTTGCCTACGTCAAGCCGTTGGGTGCTGCAAAAATACCACGGAAAAAATGATAGATAAATAAAATGCGCAAATCAGAACTTCAAGATGAGCATTTATTTGCCTGAAACCGCAGGACTTGACCTAAGCTAAAAAAAAAAGAAAACAAAAACAAAATAAAAGCGCTTTTATGGTAAGCCGTTTTAACATTTACTCAAATTTATGGATATCCAAAATTCAATTTTTGAAATCCACAAATCTGATTAAAGCAGCTTGCTGTTTCATTTACAGCCAATAGCTCTACATTTATATCACAAGCAGGACAGGCTGAAATCAACAGAAATATGACAAGCCGTTTTAATGTTTATTCCTATTTATGGATATCCAATATATTGAATTTTGGAAAATTTTGGATGTCCAAAATTAATTTTGGATATCCATAAATCAATTTTTGATATCCAAAATTGATTAGCGGATATCCAAAATTCGACATCCAAAATTTTGGATAAATCAATTAATGATTTTTTGATATCCAAAAATAATTTATTGATATCAGTAAATGAATTCTTCATATCAAAAATTATTTTTGGACATCCATAAATTATCATTGATATCAAGAATTCAATTTTTGATATCCAAAATTGAATTTTGGATATCCAGGGCTGTGTCAATCAGTGCATCAGAGCACAATTTTTGCGTAGGGCTTAATTTACGCACATTTGCGGGTTAGTGCTAACCCTGGCCATACTGACCTTGTTCGTACCATTGCTGTCACTTTTTGCCAGATGAAACAGCCATGCTAGCTTTTGGGTCTGGAGCATAGTCCTGGTATATGTCCAAGGTCTGACTCAAAATTCGGTCAAATCCATTGTCTAAATCCGTTGGCACTGCTTAAAATTAAAACAAATAATAATAAATCCATAAGCCTGTATTTGAATTGCAGTAACTTTGAAACAGAAAACAGTGTAGAGGAAAAATCATGTGCTCCAAAAAATATAATAAGAAAACTTAGCGTCTTTACACATGGGGGGAGGGAGGGAGGGAGGGGGGAGAGAGAGAGAGAGAGAGAGAGAGAGAGAGAGAGAGAGAGAGAGAATTGGATGCACGTGCATTATTTCGGGGTGGTGTCTATTGGAGACAAGACAGTTATTTGATGGGAAACTCGTGTGTAGGGATTGGTTACACAACAGATGTTGACAAGAAATGGTACATGGCGCAGCCTGTCAATCTCACGTCTCGCGTCTTCGACGCTTTCGAGTGTATAGGGGTTGGTTACACAACAGATGTTGACAAGAAATGGTACATGACGTAGCCTGCCAATGTCGGGTCTTCGACGCTCGATTCACAGGCTACATCACGTGCTATTTCTTGTTAACATCTGTAGGGTACCCAACCATACACTAACGCTAGTGGGCGTACAAAACAAAACAAAAACAAAGAAAAGACAGAAAGAAAAGACGGAAAAAAGAAGATAACAGGGACCAAAAAGCATTATTTTGGCCAAACACTTTTTGGTATTGCAATGTTGTTTGATGGACCTACCTGATGTGTGACATTAAAATGTGCGACGATGTTCTACTGTACAAACTGTAACATTTGTAAGAAATTTGTTTGTGCTACAATGTTTAGAAGTACAATACTCCCAAGCCTAGGCCAGGGTTAAAGATCAGATAAGAAGGGTGAGTTTTTTTATATAAATAATGACACAAAACACATGCTACGTGATATAGTGACTTGCTTCATTGCCTTAAATGATTTTGAACTGCAAAGACAAAAAAGATACTACATGTAAGAGAACAGAGCCATACTTGAGGAACTGCATTCCAATAACCCAAATGACTACTGGCGTATCCTGAAAAGATTTAATCAGAAACAAGTGCTGGAGGATATTGAACTGGAGGACTTTGTGAACTACTTCAACCAAATAATATACCCCCGGAACAGAATACTTTGGACCAAGTTTCATGGAATATATTTGATATGCAAAGTACCTGGAATGTGACACTGACTCCGAAACTGGCAAACTTCTCAAAGAACTTCTAAATGAACAATTGGTGACGGTGAATAAGAAAACTGAAGGGTAACAAAGCCCCCAGTCTTGATGGCATCTCTGAGGAAGTTGCAAAATATGCAGAAGAAATCCTACTACAGCCTCTTCTTGCTTTATACAGCTACATTCTACAGTCCGGGGATTTCCCCAGCCAGTGGACAGAAGGTATCATCAACCGCCTACAGAAGAATGGCCCCAAAAAATGACCCTGACAATTACAGGAAAATATCACTGCTTGTTACTGTTGAAAAACTTTTTGAATCCGTTCTCAATGGTAGACTCTATTTTCAAAATGAAATATTTGGTCAAATGACAAGTTTCAAGCTGGTTTCTGGACAAACAGTAGAACAACTGACCATATTTCCATTCTGCAAAGTATCCTGTCAAAGCAGAAGTTCAAGAAGCTAGTGTACATCTGCTTTGTAGACCTTTCCAAAGCCTTCGATTTTGTTAACCGTAATGCACTCTTCTACAGACTTAAACATGGTAGTGTCTCAGGAAAATGTACAGAAGTTCTACAAAACATGTTTGATAACTCAACGAACAAAATAAGGTGGAAAGGTAGCTTCAGCGACAATATTCATAGCCAGTTTGAATGTTACAAGGTGGCATCAAAAGGCCAAAGCTATTTACAGAGAACCTGTATGATATACAAAACTACTTCAATGAACAATGTGGTGTTTATCTTGATGAACTGTTGATTTGCTACCTGCTCTATGCCGATGACCTGGCTTTAATTTCAGATACACCAGCCAGACTACAACAGCAACTGGATGGCCTTTTTAAATAAAGCCAAATGTGGCATCTCATCATTAACCTTGTCAAGACCTAAGTTCTGATATTTCACAAACGTGCTGCTACTCCCATTTTCACATACAGTCAGGAGGAGATTGAGGTTGTCAAGAAATACAAATATTTCGGTGTTATTTTGTACTCAGCCGCAAGGCACCCCCCTCAACAGTACCCCTGTCTACCTGGCTGAGATGGCTAACACAGCTATGTCCCTAAGTTCAAAACTATGCCACTCAGCTATGGGAAAAGTACCGCCACCACTGTCACGTAACTTATTTGATACAAAGATCCTACCAATTCTAGAGTAGGGGTGTGAGATATGGTTCAATGGCAGAAGTATTGACATACTTGAAAAAATGCAACTTGAACATCTCAAACATATGCTTTGTGTCAAGTAACAAACTCCCAACATTAGTATTTATTCAGAGACAGGATGGTTTCCATTGGCTTTATGACAGCAACTCAAGACCCAACACTGGTCATATATACTTATGCAACCCACTTCCAGCCCTGTTAAATCTGCATATAACTGCCTACTTGAAGTGAACAATGCTGGCAAGACAAACTGGTGCTGAATTAATCATCATAACAACTGGAACGAACAATTTGTGGACAATGAGGCTGCCTTCCGGATATTCGTAAAAGAACACCTTTGCCTATCACACCGCCAACAGTACATGCAGAGTATATAGGATATTGGCCCTGAGAAACAAAATTGCGTCTGTTCAAAACCTCAAATCAGAACTATTATCTGGAACCTAACCCACTGTTGTCAATAGGAAGTGTCACCTACAGTCAGTGCATAGCCAAACTAAGGCCAAGCTCATACCATGCATGGATTCAAACTGGCATACATGTGTCTTTCATACTACCCGTAGATGCCAGAGTGTGTGTACGTTGTATTGGTGCTGTGGACAATGAAGTACACTTCTTGCTGAACTGTCCCGCCCACACTTGTGAACGTGAAACACTGCTGAGACCATGTAATGCCTATATCCAGGACTTTCAGCACAGCACTGTCTCTATTGTATATTGCTGTACCATTACCTTATCTACTGCATGACAAATGGGTCAAAATTGACTCTCCTATACTGTCAATAAAATTATATAACAACTATTATACTGTTGAAAGTAAGAACCACTATCCGTCAAGTTGGGAAATCGTTCACTCTCAACTGCATGATGTAAACATTGTCTAACTAAGTCTATTGTGTCTATTGTATCTGTAGGTCTACTGTCCCTCAAGATCTCGATGTACAAGAGGAGAAAGAATAGGGGCAACCCTGTTCTCCAATAAATATAGGTATGTTTAAAACAAAACCTGTCTAATATGGACACCTTTGGTTCTGGAAAAAATGTACATGATAGCTGGGTGTCAACATTAGATAGGTGCTGTACTCCATGTATGCCAGGCCAAGTGTCTCATCCTTTGATTCAAAGCATTTGATAGCCTTTAAAAATACTCATACTGCTTGGCGATTATTCATTTGTATGTGTTTTCTTTCACACATATTTATTAAATCTCACATAGATATTCAATAACCGAAAAATATTTTGTTAATAAAGATTGATTCTGTTGTGAAATACATGGGATCCAGTCAATTGTCAAGTCGTGTAGACACGGCTATTCTGTGACTAACTTCGTGCCATATCAAACTCCTCACTATCTGGAGGCCAGAGCCTCGCTGTGGTCTCATCTGACTACGAGGAGCTTGTTCCATGGGGGATGTAGTCTTATATGGATCACCTAATGTTTGGGTTCTGAATGCTTACAAAACCATCGAATGCTTAGTGGTAAGCTAGAGTATATATGGAGCTACTGTTACATACATCCAAATTTCAAGTAGACAGATTCAATATGTAGCCCTTGTGCATCATTAAAGTGTGTGTGTCGACCCACACTTTTCTGTTTTTCTAGGAATTCTTTATTTCTTTCTTTCTTCTTTCTTTCTTCTTTCTTTCTTTACAGGCAAATTTGTCCGACATTTTATTTGAAAAGTATTACACGTAGAAACTCCAAACTTGGCACAATTGTACTTTTTTCTATAGATAAAGTCTCGCCTTTTTAGAATGAGAGGTCATGCTTTTCAAAATTATGCAAATGAGGGCTAATTAAAGTTTTAAATCTTCAATATCCTTTATACTATAGTAGATGTGGTTCCGAGTGTATAGGAGTTTGATCATAGCAAGGTAAATGTCATCTCGAATGTTAAGGTCTTGTCAAGGTCAAAGGTCGTGTCAAGGTCAAAGTTCAATTTTAAGCCAAAATGTCATTTTTGAGGTCAAGGTTCGCTTCAGGTAGAGGTCATCTCAAGGTCAAAGGTCATTTCAAGGTCAAAGGACACTTTCCATGGTAACTTTCTTCTAGCCATAACTTGGTCAATTTTTATCCAATTTTGATCATGTTGGGCTCAAATGGTAGCTATGGTAACACTTCACATTTTGAATTTTACATGTGACCTCTAAAGGTCAAAGCTCAAGGTTATTTGGACCTTTGAAAGTTTCATCCATTCATAACTTTCCATCCAATTCTAATCATGTTGGACTCACATTGTAGGTATTGCAACACTGCACATGTTTATAAGAATATGTACCCTCCAAAGGGCAAAGGTCAAGGTCATTTGGCCCTTTGAAAGTTTCATCTTGCCAACATCATTTTCATCTGATTTGGTTCATGTTGGGTTTAAATTTTGGGTATTGTAACACTGCGCAATCTACATGTGACCAAGTTCTACTAGGGGGGTGTTGACCATTGCGCAGCTAATGAATTAAAACTAAAAGTTGTGGTAATTTGAATTATGCTAAATAGCACCATAAGAAATTTTAAATCTTGAATAACTTCAAAGCTATAATAGATAGAGATGCCATTCCAACTTGTACTCCTGTGTTATGGAATAGTAACTGTTCTACATTGCCACACTAATATGCTTTGAAGACACACACACTGATTTGCTATGCAGCAAATCATCTTTTCTAGTTGCCTCCTGTCATTGGTTCATTGTGAAAGATCCGAGGGCAGAGGTCGTCAACGAAGCTGATGCCTTGTTGATCACTCGAAAGTGGGTATCCTAACTAAAATAGTATAAGAAAGGGACGCTGACGCAAGAGGAAACCTAAATTCTCGTTACACGGGGATTTCAATACCTCCCAATACATTTTAGGCAAGCATACAGACTACCCTAGATAGGAGTCATGGCCAAGCGACTAGTATGTATCGACGATTTCGAACAAGAAGCAAAGAAAATAATGGCTGGGAATCATTGGGACTTCATTTGTTCTGGCGCTGATGATGAGGTGACCCTTGCTGACAACAGAGAGGCATTTCGTAGGTAAATATTTGTGCACATTAGTCATATAATAGTATTTCTTCATGTCCCATCTAATACTTTCTGTTTCGCCAGTAAATAAAAAGACACAAAATTTAAAAATGAATGGATACCTAAATCTTAGAGGACAAATGACCCACGGATGATCACAGTTTTTTGTTTTAATGTTGTGTTGTTGTGACCACTTGAATACAGGCTCGTAGCTGCAGGAGAGGAGGGGGGGGGGATTACCCCTTTTCCAATACCACAAGCTCTTGGAATTTACACACTGGGGGTTATATATAACAGAATATTGATTTAAGATTGTAGATGGAAATATGACTACTGTGACAAAAAATTTATACTTTACCCGGCTCGGCGATCTTATGATTAGATAAAAAAACAACGATTAAAACAGTTCAAGTTCTTATTACTGCTCAACCGACTAAACAATTATATATATATATATATATATATATATATATATATATATATATATATATGTATACATGTATATATATACATACTTATATATATGTATATATATATATACATAAATATATATATATGTATATATATATATATATATATATATATATATATATATATATATATATATATATATATATATATATATACATATATATATATATTGTGGGTGAGCGTTAAATGCAACGGGAAACGCTATTACAGAAAAGCCAATGTTCTATTACTTAAGGTTAAGTGCAAAGGGCAAATTCTAATGGGCTATTTCGCTGAAGTATGCTATAACGTGTGTCCCAGCTAATTTTTTTTTTCATTTTTTTTCACGTTATCGGATTGTATTTTCATGTCGACAGAATAAAGCTTTTGCCCAGAGTGTTGAGACATTATACGCGTGACGCAGACGTCTCTTCGTGTGTCCTTGGACAAGATATAGCATTACCTGTGGGCATCTGTCCATCGATGCGTCAAAACTGGCTCCAATCCGACGGAGACGTGTGCTCAGCCCGAGGTATGAATAGTTCGATATTATTCACTGGTATCACATTCTTCATTTTCCAAAAGAATTTGCACAAATTGCGTGAAAGAATTTTTTCTAACGGCAAATTTTAACGAGCGAGGCTTCATCGAGACAGTATTTAAACTCGTTTAAATATATCTATGTCAGCTCAACCCATGCACAAGACAGGACACTTATAAAAGGGATCCGGAGATAAACACAAAGCACAGTGCTGTTAGTGTCAAAAAAAACAAAAAACAAAAACAAACAAAAACAAACAAAACAACCCAAACAAACATTAACTATCAAAACCTAACCCCCTTTTCACCATGTAGGTGTCAAACCACGGACACCGGTACCTATAGCTTGGAGGCACGCTTATGGAATTGTATTGGCCAATAATTCAGAAACCCTGGAGTTCGTGATACAAAAACCTACGTTTTTTTTATGAAACTCCAAATTTTGTACATGAAACCCTTGGTTTCGTTACAAAACCCTTAGCTTTGTTCGAAATTCCCAGATTATGTCACATACCCCGGGGTTTTGCCCTGTTATTTAGTCTTTTTGACAAAACAAAGGAAATCGTAATAAAACCCAGGTATTCGTAAGCAACAATCTGCTTCTTGCAGTGTTCTGTTATAAACAAAAAACCCAGGGTTCTGTCGTTTATTTGGTTTAAGAATTTCATCTGGCTTCTGTTATTTTCATCCATCAACATCTTGCTTCCGCTATTTCATTCAATCATGCTTGGCCTTGCATTGATATTTCAGGGTTTTGTACTTGCACTGTTCAATAATTGACAAAACCCAGGGGTTGGTAAATTTGACGGTACATTTAACGTTGTAAATATGCATACAGCAATTGCAACCAATCAGAGATAGCATTTAATTCCCTGTGCAGATCTTGGCCATTGACATGTCTGTTTCATATATAGAACTCTGGGTTCTGTCATACACAGAATTCTGTAGCAAAACCCAAAGTTTCGCAGACAAAACCCTGACTTCATTACAAAACCCAGCTGACACAGCTGGCAGTCTGAAGACCTCTTGTGCTGATTGGGTTTCCACAAAACGCTGAGTTTTGTGACGTCACAATACTGGGGGTTTGTAAAATTTTAAAACCTAGGGTTTGTTTTGCAGTTTCATAATTTACAAAACCCAGGGTTTTGTACTGAAACCCTGCAATTTGTCCAGAGTTGATGGAAGTAATAAGTCAGATTCACCAAAACCCAGGGCATTTTTCCTATTTTTTTTCTATTTTGACCCCCACAAAACTATCGCTCCGGTTAAATTTAAGGTTTGTATAATGTACTTTGTACAATGGTCAAAGAAAGTTGTTCACTGGGTGAGAAATGTTTGCAGTGTAAAATCCGTCAATGTTTAGGACAATGGTGTCATAATTTAATTGCTAAGTTTTGTACAAGACATTGTACCAAGATGTTCTAAAAGTTCCAGCTCTTCTTAGAGCATACTTAATGCATGACGGATGTTGCCAAGCTTTGCACTCGTGATTCAAAACGTGAAAATAATCAAGTGGGGGACATTTCTTTGTGGCCAAAAGTCACAAGTTGAATTTGACCCTTAGATGTGGAACCTTCACCAATAACTGTAGAAAATGACGGATTATCTTCTGCGATGTGTTCAATTCTGTGATAGCTTTTGTGCAGTACTGAATGTTGAACCCATGCAACGACTCTCAAGAGTGCGTGTATTTTTCACCAGCAAGGGCACCAAATATGGCAACCTCGGTGACTTTGTGTGAACTTTTATTATCGCCAGATTTCTTCCAAACTTCAGGAGGCCACTCGCTGAAGTGAAAACGTAACTTGCATATTTTTCCTTTCAAATATTCTACCTCAGTACGACGTGACGTGCAAACAGCCATAGATATGATGAGTTCGTATCCATCGTTGTGCAAACTTTTGCTAGCTGCTGATACGATAGTATTATAGCCACACTTACTAATTCCGGCTGCCCCAGCATGTGTTCTCGTGTTTTTACAAAGCAGTTGGCAGTCAGTCTTGGAGGAGAAACCTTGTTAAGATTTCCCACCAATATCAAGGAAACAAGAGGCCTGTGACAGTCCTATGATAAGCTGACCTTGGATACATGGATTGAAGTGGTCCTGTGACCTTCTGGGTAATAGCAATGTTACAATTACCCTAACTTACACAGTTCAGGCTCTAGGTCAAAATTAACCACATCAAAAGAAACCTAAGGTACTTTCGTACTAGTGTTTAATAGTAACCATAGGCTATATAGTATCCACCATTACCGATATGTAAACCCATATGTCAGTTTGACCTTTCAAGGTCACTCAAGGTCAAAATTCAAATCAATGCAATCTGCAAACATTGCTCAGGGCAATGCCTTTCCGAGCCCAAGTGAGTCGATCACAATACATGAAATACATTGGATACAAAAGACACCACAAAAATGTAACACCATGCAACAGGTAAAATTGGTTCCATATCCAGGTTCTGAATGCCCTTAGAGCCTCAATTTCAATCACTATTCGTCAATCAAATATCCATACAAAATAGACACATCTAACTGTTCCATCTTGTGGATATATTCCCAAATATAACATGTATAAAGGTGCAACTACATGGGCGACCAAGCGTGCAACTCCGTAGCAATGAGATGCTCTAGATATAACATGTGGAAGTTGACATCCATAAAAGATTAAAAAGTCATTGGAGCATGACTATTTAATGCCTGGCGAGTGAATCTGGCTGACAGTTTTGGAGAAGTTAAAATGTGAAATATACAATGAATACCCATTCACTTACACAGTAATCTGCAGGAACGAATGCATTAATTGATAAGTACCTGAATTAAAAAAGAATGATAGAAAATCGGATCCATGGTAGCATCAATTATTTAATCCTTATTTGTGTAAAAATGGCAATATATCATATATATCAATCATGGTCGGCAGTCAAAAAAAAAAACAAACAAAAAACAAAAAACAGCCCTGCCTGTCAACCTGTCACTAAATAGCATATGAAGTGGTCACAGGGATAAGGAAGTTGAAATATTTACATTCTGCTGCTTTTGCCTCCACTTTTAATGGTCAAAGTTAGCCCAATTAATTGTGGTTACAGTTTCTCTGAAGTAAGTATCACTTTCATTCCGGTACTTGCCTGCATAGATACTCTCTGTTCCAATCGTGTCGTACTGTAGCGCAGATTTTGAGTGTGTTACACTGGAATATATCAGCCATGGCACATTCCCTAACCATATTACCTCCATTATTTGGATCAGGCATTGATTTTGATGTTGCATTATCTAATATAGCAGTGTGGTGCTTATATGTACCCTATTCTGGAAAACACAAACGGTTGCAGGAGTCCACTAAAGACAATAACTAACCGATATTCCCTCTCTTGCGTATTTGTTCAACTCAGTTACCATACTTCGGTGACGGATTGAAAATTTTCAACAGCTTTAGATCCTGCTTCAGAAATGCAAATCATTATGGGAACTTTGCACTAATCACAACTAGAATTCTCGTGTTTGAATACAATAGATTTCATGTCAATTTCAGCTAACAACCCTCAAAGGAAGCAGTGATAACGGTGTGGCAAAAATATAATCATGGGTTGACGATGGAACAAAAACTCATTCTGGCAGTCATTGTCAAATATTGAAACAGCAGGCCTAGGGTTTTCACAATGGCTAATTGTGTTACACTTACAAAAGACGATTTCTTTTTTAATGAACGTATTGTTATTTGCAGATACATGGTATATGAGAAGAAATTTAGGTGACCAAATGTATACGTATCATCACAGTGTAAGGGAGGCCTCTGATGTGACGCTCCCTTGTTTCCTGTTCCGAAATTTGTAACACATACATGTATGGTCTCTGTTCCCACAAAATAAAAACCTCTTATTCCCCTGTTCCGCCAAACCCTATAAGAGCTCCAATGTAGCTTTGACGACGGATCATCGTTAAGTTTTGCTGCCGGTGATCCAATTCCATAATAACAGCTGTGATGAAATGTTAATCTTTTCAGCTAAAACGAAGTATGTTTAAATACAAGTATTTGACACCTGCATCATCCTTACAGCTGCCGCTGACCAAGGTGTACCGTTCATTACTGGAATTTGTGCAAGTTGCAGCCTGGAACATGTCGCCAAATGCTGTCCAAATGGAATCAAATGGTTCCAGATCTTCACAACAACGGACAGCAAATTTAACGAGACTTTGGTGCGGCGAGCTGAGAACGCTGGCTACAACGCGCTTGTGTGGACGGTGGACGGGACTCCGCCTGGCGTGAAACGAGAAGTACTACGTTGCGGTTATGACTTTTGTAACAACATTGGTGCAAAGTACCCTAACTTTGAGCCTATTCTTCCGCATAAGGCTGTGAGTCTCTTTTGTCTGCATTTGAACCAGCACAGATCTAAGCACAAGAAAACACTTTTAGTGAACCAAGCAAAAATTATGTGCCGGTCTCTTATCTGTATCATAGTCTTGAATGTTATGAAAAGAACGGATATCGGTCCACTTCGCACTTCACAAATTAAATAAAAGTGCTTTAACGGTTAAAATTCTCACGAACACCGGAGGAGTGAATCACGCAAATTTTCAGTTCACGGAAAACAAGCAGTCTGAATTCCGGTCACGCGAAATACTTCCCTCTTATCAAGGTGTTAATGGCTGCATATTTTGTTGGTATTTTCGAGGGAATGAAATAGTATTGCGAGGGAACGATATATTATTCCCTCGCAATAATATATTGTTCCCTGGCAATATTATTTCGTTCCCTCACAATGATAATTTCGTTCCTTTGCAATCATTATTTCGTACCCTCGAAATAATTTTTTCGTGATGGTCCCTTGCAATAATGTATCATTCCCTTGCTATATTATTTGGTTCCCTCTCAATGATATCGTTCCCTGAAAATAATCATTCCGTTACCTGCCAATATTGTTTCTTTCCATCGCAATAATTATTGCATTCCCTCGAAATAAGTGTTTTGTTCCCTCACAATAATATGTCGTTCCTTTGCAATGTATATTCAAAATAAGCGTTACTTCGAGAGAACGCAATAATATTACGAGGGAACGAAATAATTATTGCGAGGAAAGGAAATAAAATTATTGTTCTTCCATGGCCCTTTGGGGCTCACCATTTAGTCATCCAAGGGGCATAAGTAATTTTTTTCGCATGGCGAGGGAACGGAATATTATTTCGAGGGAACGCAGTGATATTGCCAGGGGACGAAATAGCTATTTCGAGGGCACATAATATTCTTGCGAGGGAACGAAACAATTTTTCTCACATGTCCTCTCTGGGGCTCCGTACTTCGGAGGTACCATATTTTGTGGAACTTTTATTTGGTTCCCACGCAACAATATTGGGAAGGAACGAAATAATTATTGCGATGGAACGAAATTTTTTTTTCTCTCATGTCTCCTCTGGGGCTCCGTAAAATCATACTGTTTGCACATAAATTTATAGGAGTAACATACGTTCATACCTTGAACTTAATGTTGTTCAACAATCATAAAAATCGCATTGAACTGTAATTTATAGCCTATTTAGTAATGGATCTATCTGCTTGCAAGCAGAAGTACCTGCAACATTTTGGGCGAGACTTTGGTGACGGGGTCCCAGCCACCGTGAGTCCTTTCCAGTTTTACGAGATAGAATTTCAGTGACGCAACTTTTTTTTTTTTTGAGCGCGGGGGGGGGGGGGGGGTTGAGAGAGAAGGAAGCAGAGGAGGTTCTTCATAATTTTTAATGATGACATCTTATCACCTGTCCAACATCTTGAAAGACATTCCACCAGTCATATAGTCTTTTATCGGACTTCAGCAAATCAGAGGCCATGTCCAATTTCAAAATAAACCCTATAAGACTGGGTGGGTGGCCATAGCGAGACTCCATTCTGTCCCTGGAAGAATGAAAAGTTTCAAGAGCCCCAATGTTTTTCAGTAAACTGAGAGGGCATCAGTACACAGGCAGACGCGTTCGGTTACTCATTAATAAGAACCAAACACCAGTTGTGGAATTGTTTCAACTATGATGATGATGATGATGATGATGATGATGATGATGATGATGATGATGATGATGATGATGATGATGATGATGATGATGATGATGATCTACTCTAAGCTTTTAGTTTCCAGCTGATGTTTTTGAGTCAGCACTGAACTGGGATACTTTTCACTGGATGCAAAAACTCACGAAGTTGCCAATTATCATCAAAGGCATTTTGAATCCCCGGGATGCATTATTGGCGGCTCAGCATGGTGCTTTAGCTATCATTGTATCCAACCACGGCGGGCGACATCTGGACGGGGTCCCAGCCAGCGTGAGTCCTTTCCAGTTTTACGAGATAGAATTTCACTGACGCAACTTTTCTTTGTTTGGTTGTTTGGTTGTTTGTTTGAGCGCGGGGGGGGGGGGGGTGAGAGAAAAGGAGTCAGAGGAGGTCCTTTATAAGTTTTGTTTCAGATAAACTGTATAACCGCATTAATAAGACTTCAAAATATCGTAAGGCCGACTTCTGAGAGGATGTGGCTCCCTTAGAATTCAAGAAAAAAGCTAATCCGCGAGGAACTGGTGAAGGCGTAATACATGTATTTTAAAAAGATCATTACACACATATAATCTGGCTTATTATTTTTTCATTACTGAACTGGACCGAAAGCAAAGCGAACTAGAAAAGAAGATTTGCTTCAAAGCAAACCTGTCTGTGTGCCTTCAAAAGTTGTAAATATTAAATGGTACAACTTTTGTCCTTTGGTACTTCACATGCCTTTAAGCTTATGGCAGAATGAAAATTCCAAAGTCCAAATGACCTTGACCTTTGACATTTACAGGTCAAATGTAAATTGCAAACTGTACAGTGTTACAATACCCACAATTTAAGTCCAACATGATTATTATTGGATGGAAATTGGCCAAGTTATGACTGGGTGAAACTTTCAAAGGTCCAAATACGTTGACCTTTGACCTTTAAGGGTCTAATGTAAGTTTGAAAATGTGCAGTGTTATTATAGCTACAATTTGAGCCCAACATGATCAAAATTGGATAAAACTTGACAGAGTTATGGCTAGAAGAAAGCCACCATCGAAAGTGGCCTTTGACCTTTAGATGGTGGCTTTCTTCTAGCCCTAACTCTGTCAATTTTTATCCAAACTTGATCATGTTGGGTTCAAATTGTAGCTATTGGAACACTGCACATTTTTGAAACTTACATGTGACCTCTAAAGGTCAAAGGTCAAGGTCATTTGGACCTTTGAAAGTTTCATCCAGCCATAACTCTGCCAATTTCCATCCAATTCTAATCATGTTTGACTCAAATTGTAGGTATTGCACCACTGCACATTTTTATAAGAACATGTAACCTCAAAAG